>VZQC01008053.1:176564-217483 GCA_009823505.1 Rhizomys pruinosus | reverse complement strand
GTTAAAAATGAAAAAAAACCTGAGAGAAAGATGCAGGACAGTTATGGCAGAATGCATGATCTGGGATGGGGCGGGGTGGGGTGGGGGGAAGGGAAAGGGAAATATGCCTGAACTGAATTGTAAAATGATGTATGAAATACACAAAGCATCAATAAAAAAATGAAAATTTAATAAAATAAGAAAATCACAAAAATTCAATAAAAATAAATTGTAATGTGAATAAATAAAAGTCAACTTAGCATAATAATACTGACCATCTAAATTTGTACCTTATAGAAAAGCATACATCAAATATAAAAAAAATTATGGCTGGAGAGATGTGTTAGTGGGGAAAAGCAATTTTCATAGATTATATGAGGACCTGAGTTTGAATCTCTAGAATCCATGGAGCCAGACATGTAAAGCAAAATCTAGAATCCCAGAACATCTAATGGAAATAGAAAGCCAATTACAGGAGAAGCTCACAAGTCAGCTAGCTTTGTGATTACAGAGGAAAATCAAGAGATCTTGCTTCAAAGGAGGAGGGAAGATGGGGATTGACATGGGAAATTGTCCTCTGACCTCCACAAATATGTAATGGAAAATATGTACAGAGAGAGAGAGAGAGAGAGAGAGAGAGAGAGAGAGAGAGAGAGAGATGTTTTGTTACTGATAATAGTTAAAATGCAAGTCTTTTATAAAAATTTTTTTTTAATTTTTATGTGTATGAGTGCATTGTCTGCATGTAGGTTTGTGCACCTGTGTCATGAAATGCTGAAGAGGTCAGAAGATGGTGTCGGATTCCCCTGGAATTGGAGTTAAAGATGGTTCTCAGCCGCCATGTGGGTGCTGGGGATCGAACCCTGGTCCTCTGCAAGAGCAGTCGGCGCTCTTAACCGCTAGGCCATCTCTCCAGCCCCAAAATGTTCTTTTATAAATAACAGTAACTTTAAACAATAATATCATTCTGATTCGTGTTATGCTTATTTGGAGAGCGAACACTATGTTATAAATGTCCCAACAGCTATACAAGTCCATAAAAAATCTAGCACATGATATGTAGATAGACTCACTGAAAGCATTAATTTTGTCTGATAAGATGTGTCCAAGTCATATTGCTAATAAGATATTTTTTCTTTAATTGGACTGTAAGAGAAAAAACAATGCTGCTGCATGTTGGTATTTCATAAACCAACTTTTAAATACTTTTATTTTCTTAATGATAGACTTCTTATTATTCCAATATACATATATTTTTAAGATACATGGAATATTACTAAGTTTAAAGATCAAGAGTATAATATTTAAAACTGAAATAATCATTCAAAAACCTTGGAATATTCTATATCTTACCATTTCCTGGTAAATTCAGAGAAGCTAACTTAATAGAAGGCAGATCTAAAATATACTAAGGAATTCAGAACTTACGTTCTAGATGAAAAAGAGACAGTACTCTAACAAAGAGATTACTAAAATATAGTATACATTTATGTGAAAATTTATTTTCATGCCAATTTCAAAACAGCAATAACTTAGATTCATGTATTATTTCATAAGATAAGAAGCTCCTCAACTTGAAATACATCTCATCTTTTGCAGAATTATTTCTTCTGTAACAATGGCAATCATTAGTTATTTTGTTCACTTACTCAAAAACGTAATAGAGATTTACCTTGGGAATTAACTTGCGTTTACTTTCCAGTTTAGTATACTCACTTTTGAAAATAGCCCAACTACAGGAAATAATAGCTAACCAAAAAGGGAAGGCAGTTACTTCTGAAACCCAGAACTGTCAGTTTGCCATCTAGCAAAGCTTTGTCCACTATAGTCTTTCACTTGTTCTTTTCCACTTGCTTCCTTCCATTTTCAATACTATGAACTCCTCATAAATTTATTCCATTATTGAATTGTATTTCAAATTTTCTTTGTGAAAACAAATGAAATAATCATATTATCGTAGAAACTGCTCTTCAGGACTTTAAATTTAAATTTATTATTTTTATTGTTTATTTTAGACAGGATCTTCCAATAGCCCAAGCTGGCCAGGAACTTCCTATATAGACCAGTTTGGCTTCAATCTCACAGATAATCCACTTGGTGCTGCCTCCTGAGTTCTAGGATTAAAGGCAGGCATCAACATGCCCTGACTTTAAAAAAAAATGTGTTTTTTTTTTGGGGGGGGGGTTGCTTTACTTTTTTTTCTTTTGGAAAAACATTATTTGATGGATAATCATATACCTACACCTTTAACCATAAAGAAATAGTTGATAGTCTGATTATTTAGAACAGAATTCTGACATTCTCCAACTACACTGCAATTTCTAACATTGTTGGATGTTACATCATCATGAAACTTCAAGAGGAAAGGTTGATGGGAGTAAATTCTAGAGATTCTTACAATACCTCACATAAAAACCCATAGTTTTTGGAACACTGGATAAGTACATGTATTCAATGTTTATATTATATATACAAATAATTTTCTTTATAATCAACATGTAACATTACATCTGGCATATTATATATCCTCTATATTAAGACAATGACTAAAGCAAAGATAAGCAAGAAAATGTGAAAAAATAAGTAAAATACATATTTAATTACTTTTATACCTATATGGATATTAGTTGATTATATTTGAACTGTTTGATTTGTTTTGGTTTTTTTTTTTAAACATTTTTTAAAAATTTTTTTTAATTATTATTTTTTATTTCTGTATGTGTATGAATGTGCTGTCTGCATGCAGGTCTGTGCACCCGTGTCGTGCAATGCCGCAGAGGTCAGAAGAGGGTCTCGGATTCCCCTGGAGGCTGGGAGCCCTTCCTGGAAACTGAGCTCTCAGACGGCTCCGGGCCGCCATGTTGGGTGCTGGGGATCGAACCCGGGTCCTCTGCAAGAGTGGTCGGTGCTCTTAACTGCTAGGCCATCTCTCCAGCCCTTGTTTTGGTTTTTTTAAGACATGGTCTCCCTAGAGCTCCAGCTGACCTGGATATCACTATGTAGACCAGGCTGGCCTATATCTCACCTGCCTTTGCCTCTGAAATTCTGGGATTAAAGATGTGTGCCACCATGCCAGGCAATTATAATATTTGAAAAATTATAGTCATATCTAATATTTTAAAACAAAACAGTAGCTAGTATGACTTGATACTAATTTTTGCCAATTCATGTATAGTTCCTCCCAACCTTACATGATTGATTAGGAAAAGCGAGAGAATTTACACTTGCCAAAACTTTATTTTATTTTTTAAGCATTTCTCTCTCTGAATCTTTACAAGGATCCTGGATTAGAGGCTCCTGTTGTAGAATAGACAGAGAATGAAAAGTTCTTGTACAATATGCCTAAAAGATAAAGCCAGAGTTTCAATTCAAGTCAGTATAATTCCTGAGAGATCTTTTTCTCAAAAATGTGTGTTTTGTTTACATTGTATAGTCTGTGACATTATCAAAAACATTCTATATAGCCTAGACTTTCATCAACTGCCAATTTTGCACAAGTGAACCATTTCCAACTTAACTGGGGTCAAAGTACTCTGCTTGAATGTTTTTAGTTAATTTGCAATCAATCCATTTGACTCAGATTCTTTAAAGAAAATAATCGAGTAAAATGTATCCACTTGAGTAAACATTTTGATGAAAGATAAACCTCATTTGAACACAGGAAACAGTTTACGATTTTGATCTATTTTGATTTAGGACAAACAATATGCAGATAGATAACTCTCAAAATTTTAATTATGCTTTTTAGACTACTGTATTTAGTTGATACTGCTAACTGACCTAATACTCCGAATAAACACTTATAAACATGGACAGAGAGAGACAGAGACAGAGAGAAAATATTTCAAATATAATTTTACAGGCAAGATGGAAGGGAAACTAATTCATGTACACAACAAGCTCTATTTATATTCTGTATTTTTATTTTATTTTTATACTTATAAAATAAAACCATAGAGGTACTCAATTGGGTTCCAAATTACAAATGAGCCAGGTGTGGTTGCACATGCCTTTAATCCCAGCACTTGGGAGGAAGAGGCAAGCAGATCTCTGTGAGTTCAAGGCCAGCCTGGTCTACAGATTGAGCACCAGGCCAGCTTGGACTAAAGGAAGAAACTGTCTCAAAAATAACAAAAAAATTTACAAATGATTAGATATGATACTTTTAAGTATCATATAGTTATATACTGAGTGCACATAATTAAACAGCTATCCATCATATTATAAGCATTAAAAGTCTACTTGGAATTAAATATCTTTAGAGATATTAAGGGTGTATTATTGGTCGATACATGTAGTCATGTGTTATGAGTTTCATAAATAATGAAATAATATTTTATTGACAAACATTTGTTAATGTTATAAGAGGGTTAAAAAAGACTAACATTATTTTCAGAACTTGAAAGGTTTTGACATCAATTCTATTGCAATTTTCCATTTATAAGATGTAAGCAATGATAAGTATTTTCAAGTGATTAGAAAGAAATTGAAAGTCTTTTATCATAGTATTATAATAACCCTACTTACTCTCCCTTGATCCCCTCCTATGACATGCTAAAAATGGTTGGCTATTCATCATCAATTCTCATTTACAGTAATGTACCAACTGAGAAGTCCTGAACTCTTCACTTCAGGTTTGGTTTTCAAGTGGGTAGAAACCACCATATTCATAAACAGTTGTACTTCTCAGTATTTAAAGTCGTTATTTTCCATTTATATAAGATACTATTAAAATTAAACAGTGAAAAATAAAAAGATACATAGAAGGTAAAAATGAGAAAGGAGGTCTCTACCATATATCTCTTTAATAAGGCAATTACCTTTAGAGAAGGTAGTTAATGAAGTAAACCCAAGTTAGGTATGTGTGCTTATCCCCCAGAAAGCCTATAGTTATCCATCGGTTATACATACTCCAGCGTGAACACAGTTAAGAAGTTTAAAGTCAGAACCTATTACATGGAAACTAAACTTTTGGGCTGATGATGTATATCAGTTTGAGGAATGCACAAGGCCCTGGGTTAGATCCTCAACACTGTATAAACTGGGTATGGCTGGCTATGCTGGTAATCCTGGCGTTTGGTGGAAGCAGAAGCAGGAGGGTTAGAAACTCAACACAATTTTCCATACTAGCAAGTTCTAGGCCACCCTGTACTACATGAGATCACGTCTCCGAAAAATGTAACAAAAAAGGTAAGTATAATTTTTATATCAAATTCACCTGATATTACGTCGTACTTTATATATACCTCAAAGGGTAACTGCTATGTCATAGAGCAATGGAAATTGTGGTTCTAGGGGAACAGTCTGACTGATATTTGTACTTAAATATAATTCTAAACTCCCGTTTGAAAGATCTTCTAGAATTTTAATTCATTTGTTTCAGTGCAAAAAAAAAAAAAAAAAAAAAAAAAAAAAAAGGCATCCCACTGAGAAGGAGAGTCACTGAATGGGAAAAACAAACTCTCATTATAATACGCGAGAAGAGTATTATCGGCAATCTTCCACATCTCCTTTCTTCTCAGTGGCTTCAAGCAAGCTGTACTTAGGCTCACAGAATGAGTTGTAAAGAATTAGTGGAGTTCTAGCCACTCCCCTAGGATTTGAATTAGATAAACCAGGACTGAATCTTGGATGTTGGTGCTTTTTAAATATCTGTCATTAATTCTAATGTGAAAGCAAGATTTTAAAATCCAGCATTATGACTATTCCAACCACTCCTGGGTATATACCCACAAGACTCATCCTACCTCAGAGATACAAGTACATCTGCTTATTGCAGCTCTCTTCACAATAGCAGAGCTGGAAGCAACCTAATGCACCCTTCAACTGAGAGTGGGATAAAGAAAATGTTGGTACACTCTTTTTTTTTTTTTTTTATTTTTTTGTCTTTTCGAGACAGGGTCTCCCTGTAGCCCAGCTGTCCTGGAACTCACTCTGTAGACCAGGCTGGCCTTGAACTCACAAAGATCCTCCTGGCTCTGCCTCTCAAGTGCTAGGATTAAAGGCGTGTGTCACCATGAAAAACCAAAACACAAATAAAAGCATTATCAAAAAAACAAAAAGGAAATGTGGTACATCTACACAATAGAGTTCTATGCAGTGGTAAAGAAAGATGACATCATGAATTTTGCAGACAAATGAATGGAACTAGAAGCCATTATGCTAAGTGAAGTAACAGTCCCAGAAAAACAAAAGATGAATGGTAATCTCCATATGCGGATGCTAGTATGAAATCCTTAGTTGTAAGGCAAAATGAGCAAAGTTAATGTTATGTTTCTTTTTATCTGAAAGCAGCTGTGATGTTATAAGGTGAATCCCTTAAGGGACCTGAGAATTAACCTACCAACTATTTTATTTTCAGACTTTGTATATGGGTGGAGGATATGTATGCATATTTCAGAGTCCTTTAATATAAAATTAGAGGAAAAATGTGAATTCTTAAACGTACTTTGGAGTTAACAGTTTATTTTCAGAAGTCATAATTTTGGAATATATGTGACATATATATCTATCTATATATATACATATATAGATATAGATATAATATACATATATTGGAGCAATACAAATTGGAGGGAACAAAAACAACAAAATCACCGGGTCAAAGAACTGACTGAAACAGTAAACTTCTGCCCCAAGCAATAAACTTCTGCATAGAAAAAATTTAAAAAGACTGAGAAAAAGATGCAAGACATTTATGGCAGAATGCATGAATTTGGGTGGGGTGGGGGGCATGGAAAGGGGAATGAGTATAAATTGGACTGAGAAATATTGTATAAAATGCACAAAACTTCAATAAAATAGTTTTTTTCTTAAAAGTCATTATAAAAGCAGGCATTGTGGCACATGCCTTTAATCATAGCACTGGGGGTCGGGGGTAGGGGGCTGAGGCAGGCTGATCACTGTGAGATCTAGTGTAGCCAGGTTTACATAGTGAGTTTCAAGAGCCCAGAGGCTACAGGGAGACCCTGTCTCAAAAAAAGTTCTGATTTAACTTAGTACTGTCATTGTTAGAACATGATAGTGTTTCTTGGGTCTAGATGACTTTACATATCACTTGGCGATACAATGTTATCTCTCCCAACATTAAGAGCCTGTCTTAAAAAGAAATAACAGGGGCTGGAGAGATGGCCTAGCGGTTAAGAGCGCCGACCGCTTTTACAGAGGACCCGGGTTCGATCCCCAGAACCCACAGGGCGGCTGAGAACCTACTGAAACTCTAATTCCAGGAGAACTCCAGTTCCAGGGGAATCCGAAACCCTCTTCTGACCTCTGCAGCATTGCACCACACGGGTGCACAAGCTTGCATGCAGACAGTACATTCATACACATACAGAAATAAATAAAAAAAAATTTTTTAAAGAAATAACAAAACAAATAAATGAAATTAGTATCGGAGTAGCCATGCATGCAATCTTGCTAAAAGGAGCATTCCATTGTGTGTGTGTGTGTGTGTGTGTGTGTGTGTGTGTGAGACAATGTTTATATTACACTGATAAAATGAAAATAAAAGACAAAGTTACATGAATAAATAAATGCTATGCCTGGGATGACTGGTCTTAAAATATTCTTTAAATAAAAGCCAAGCATCAAGATGTAGTGGTGGATTCTTTTAACCCCATTATTTGGGTGTTAGAGGAAGGGATATCAGTTCATGGTCATTCTCTGCTCTGTAGTGAATTTGTGGCCAGCCTGGATTAGGTGAGACCTTCTCTCAAAAAAGAAAAATGATGGAAATAAGACAAAGTAATTTAATCTAAAAAGAAATTATAAAAGGGAAATAAACAGAGTATAAACAGCACAGATACATCAAAAGTTGATCAATATATAACTGAACAATATCCAACTAGCTCAGCAAGATGGAACAATGTTATTCAAAATTATTAATTTAGCCAGAACTTTGATCTGAGTAATTTCAAGAAAAGCATTTCACTGACAATTCCATTTTTGGACATTAAAACTTTTACAATTTCAAACAGGATACCCACCAAAATGTTTATTATTTTGATGTAAGGAAAAACAATCTCACAAGAAAGGAAAAGAACTATCTAAATGTTTATGCTAACAACATGCAAGATAAATGAAATAGGAAAAGAAAAATGAAGATGTCTCCTTGATGACATGAATATATTTGAAATTATAAGTTAAAATCTGTCTGGATGTGTTATAGTACACAGAAAAACACCTGGTACTGTACACCTAGTACTCAGATTGAGGTAAGAAGAATGACCACGTATGAGGTCACCTTTAGCTACATAGTGAGACCATGTTTCCAAACTACTTTTTGTTATTTTTTTTTGCTTAACTTAACAAATTAACTATATTAATGTATATATGGTGTTTTTCTTAGGCTCTCCTTCCTTAATGTATTTGATTAAGTACACTATTTTTATCTTAGATCGTTTGAGGAAATTTAACTCACCATCATAGCATGTATTTTTCCCAATATGTAGTATAGAAAACCCAATTTTAGTTTTTAGTTAACCTTTTATTTTATATTATTGGTAATTAACATCAAATACTAAATTAAAATTCATAGAAGAGTTTTCATGTCTAAAATATTTAATGTTTTTACTTATAAAGACAAAAAGCCGTCATGAGGAAGACGACAATCAACTTTTCAGGGGTCATTTACTATTTACATTTGATTATGATGTTAATTCCTTTATAATGATGAGAGATACATGTCTGTAGCTTGGGAGATGGACTTTTCAGAGATTTTAGTCCTTTGAACAACTTTAGTTTACTTGGATGTTTTATTATGAGATACGAAAAGTCAATACTAGGGGCTGGAAAGATGGCACAACATTTGAGAGCACTGGTTGCTATTATAGAGGACTTGGGTCTAGTTCCCAGGACCCACATGGCAAGTATCAAATGTCCATAACTACAGTTCCAGGGTATCAGTTGCTCTCTCCTGGCCTCTGGGAGCATCACACAACCTGGATGCACTTACATGCATGCAGGCAAAACACATTAAATGCACATTGAAATAAATAAATTTAAAAAGGTAACCAATACTGAGTAAATATCTGGTATCTTTACTTCTGAAATAAATGTAGCAAATGGAAATGGAAACAAACGGAGTTCTATTCAGTATTAAAGAGAGATGACATCACGATTTTTGCAGGTAAATGGATGGAACTTGAAGCTGTTATGCTTCAAGTTGAAGTAACACAGTCCCAGAAAAACAAACTGCAAATTGTTTCCTTCGTTTGTGGATGCTATCACCAAATCCCCAGTTGAAAGGCAAGGTGAACAAAATTATTGTTATATTTCTTTTTATCTAAAAACAACTGTGCTGTTATAAGGTGATTCTCTTTTTTTCTTTTTTTTTTTTTTTTTTTTTTNCTAATTTTATGGCATTCTTGATTCATGAAGGTCATAACCCAGATAAAATGTTTGGTTTTGATTTGAATCAACTGTTCAGAGGTCCTTTGGGGTTATTTCAGTAATACCAAATTAAAAAAAAAAACAGGAAACAGTACCTTTGATAATTACAAGATAAAAAAGGGAAAAAAGAAACAGACTATTTGATGTATATTTTAAAAGTTCTAACTTAAAAACTGCTACTCTGCAGTTTCATGAATAAACATAGCATCAACTTAAAGAAATACCAGTATTTGAGAATTAATTTTCAACATGAATGAGAGATCAATCTTAACCTTGTGTTAGAAATCGCTGCTATTTAATCTGTAATATTAATCAATAATAGATATTTCAGGCATATCAATATCTAAAAGAACTCCTCAACATGTACTGTTTCCACCTCCACTGTTTGAATAGTCAGACTATACATTTGGAAATTTTCACTGAGGTAAAATAAGAAGACAGTTTTTCGTGAAATTTAAAAATGTATCGTTTGTTTTTCTAATTACTTGTAGGATTAGCATCACTAGGATTTAAAAAAATAAGTTAATTTAAATAATCTTAAAAGATTTTAGGGGCAGGAGAGATGGCTCATCACTTAAGAGCTCTGGCTGCTCATTGGGAGGACCTGAGTTAGGTTTCCAGCACCCAGGGCAGCTAAAAACCATCTGTAACTCCAATTCCAGAGGATCCAACACCCTCTTCTGGCCTCCACCTGCATTGTACAACACAAGTATACTTAAACACATATGCAGGCAAAACACTCATACACATAAATAAAACATAGTAAGTCAAAAAAGAATATATTAAGCTGGGAATGGCAACATACACCATTAATCTCACCACTTGGAAGACAAAGGCAAGCAGATCTCTATGCAGTGGAGTTCAGCCTGGTCTCTCCCTCTTTCTCTCTCTCTCTCTCTCTCTCTCTCTCTCTCTCTCTCTCTCTCTCTCTCTCTCTCTATATATATATATATATATATTTGTGTGTGTGTGTTTATACTCTCTGTTTCAAAACTAAACCATTTATAATTCAGCATTCCTTATACAGAATCTCCAACTGAAAATGTCAATTTTTTATAATTTACCAGAATCTTACCAGTAGGAATATTAAGAAGACAAGATTACTGATGTCATCCAGGGTCATTTATTCTATTTCTATTACAGCATGACATTTTTTAGCTATTTTTTGTATATTTGATACTGAATGGTTGTGCATCTCATACACAACATCTTGTTGATGTTTATACCCGATTCCCCATCAGAGTAGCCACCCCTACTGGATGTTAAGCAATCATCCAGTCAAGTTAGTGTCCTCAGACGTTATTTCTTAAAGCCATTTCCTTCCTCCACCATGGCCACCTCTCTCTCAGGATGTTTGAGGCAGAGATCATCTAACGAGGGGGCAAAATAGTAAAAAGAAAAGATTCTCTGTGAAAAGATTTGCCCAGGGGCTGGAGAGGTGGCTCAATGGTTAAGAGCACTGACTGCTCTTGCAGAGGACCCGGGTTCGATCCCCAGCACCCACATGGAGGCTGAGAACCATCTGTAACTCCAATTTCAGGAGAACTCCAGTTCCAGGGGAATCCAACACCCTCTTTTGACCTCTGCCGCACTGCACGACATGGGTGCACAAACCTACATGCAGACAGTACATTCATACACATAAAAAAATAAAATAAAAAAAAAAGATTTACCCAAATTTGAGAAATATCTACATATGTCTGTTATGAATGGTAGGACCTCTATTTAAATTACTTTTGATCTGAAAACACAAGTATGAAACTCATGGAGAAATTTAATGTCATAAACTCTCAACGAAATAAGGTTAAGTCTAGTAAAATGACTTTTTTTTTTTATTTAATTTTTATTGATGGTTTGTGCATTTTATACATCATTTTCCAATTCAGATCAGGCATATTTCCCTTTCCCTTCCCCCCCACAAAAACAAAAGTCTGCCTTGTTCATGAGAAACAGTAAAATACTGAGGTCTGTGTGTGTGTGTGTGTGTGTGTGTGTTTGTGTGTGTACGTATGCAAGTGTGCATGTCCCCATGGAGGCCAGAAATTGATATTCAATGTCTTGTCAATTGCTCTCTGCTTTAAATTTTTTAAATTTTATTTTATTATTTTTATGCGTATGAATATACTGTCTGCATGTAGGTTTGTGCACCCGTGTCGTGCAATGCTTCGGCGGTCAGAAGAGGGTGTTGGATTTCCCTGGAAATGGTGTTCTTAGGTGCCATGTGGGTGCAGGGAATGGAACCCAGGTCCTCTGCAAGAGCAGTCAGCACTCCTAACCACTGAGCCTTCTCTCCAGCCCCCACTTTAAATTTTTTTTAATTTTTATTTATTTTTGTATGTGTATGAATGTACTGTCTGCATGCGGGTCTGTGCACCCGTGTCGTGCAATGCCGCGGAGGTCAGAAGAGGGTCTCAGATTCCCCTGGAACTGGAGTTCTCCTGGAATTGGAGTTACAGACGGTTCTTAGCCGCCATGTGGGTTCTGGGGATCGAACCCGGGTCCTCTGCAAGAGCGGTCAGTGCTCTTAACCGCTAGGCCATCTCTCCAACCCCACACTTTAAATTTTTTAAGATAGGATCTCTGTGATGGCTAATCATGATCGTCAACTTGACTGGACCTGGGATTAAGTGAAATGAGACAAACTTTCTTGATTAGATTATATGAAGCTGGAAGATGCACCCTAAATATGGGCTTAACCTTCTGATGGTAATCCATATAAAAGGTAAAAGACAGCTTTGGCTTTTGGCTGCTTGTCTTTTCTCTCACTGGTGGGTTCACCTTATTGCTGTAGTATTCCTCCCTTGAGACAAGAATCAACTTTCTATGTAGGCTGAAGACTAACAAATCTCCAGGAATACTTCCAGACTTCAGGTCTAGACTGGACCTGCTAAGACTGAGCAACTACCGGATTCTAAATCTCTGTAGTGTGCAATTGTTGGACTACTCGGACTCTATCTTGCATATTTGTGTGTGTGTGTGTGTGTGTGTGTGTGTGTGTGTGTGTGTGTGTGTCCCTAACTAATTCAGTCTCTTACTGAATCTGCAGCATGTTGATGCAGTTAGATTACTGGCCATCCACTTCCAGTTACCTCCCCATTTCTTCCTTGCCAGCAATGTTAAAAGTTAAGTGCTAGAGCACCAAACTTTTTCACATGGGGGCTGGGGATCAAATCAAACTCCCCATGCTTATGTAGCAAATATTTCACTAACTGAGCCATCTCCCCAATCCCAGTTTAAAAATATTCCCCCACAAATAACATTTACAGTAATTTCCCAACCAGACGTTCTGCTTTTTCTGTTTCCATTCCCAATTAAACATAAATTCCTGAAGGATATGGGGGGCTATAAATTGAGTGCCCCAAACAATATTTACATCTGTTTGTTACCGAATGGAAACAAGCTTCAGTAATATACTATAGGATATTTAAATGACTGAAATATTGCATAATTGCAACATAATGAATTTGACACATAGACCAGATAAACACAGGGAAGAAAGAGGCAAATTGCCCTGGAGTTAAAGGCTGGTACAATCACAGAGTTATGTAACTGTAACCAAGGTAACCTGTGATTATTAAGTAAGTAAAAACAAAAGACTATCCAAAGCCAGGTGGGAGCAACATGACTGAATAAACCAACGACTACTGCCATTCTTCTTTGCTTTATTATAACACTCGTACATCATAAACCTTACATGGTTGTCTGTTTCCACCTTGGATCTGATGCTATGATCCGACATACCAGCAATCCTATACATGGATAGAAAAGAGCACTAAAATATATAGCCTTTCGATCCTACTAATGAAGCACACGCAATTAGATATATAGGTATTTAAACAGTACTAATTGTTATGGTAGGTTACTTTGGTATAGACACAGATGTTTGGATGGTATGTTAATCCATGAATTACATTTTCTTCTGTTAAGTATGACAGGGTCTTCGTGTGGTTTATACATCTCCTGGGACAAGCTGGCAGCCCATGAAAGAAAACAGCCAGAATTGACTAGAGACCAAGACAACAGCTCCAGGGAAAGTAGACTGTTTTGCTTCTCATCCACCTGTGCCCCTTTTCTAAGCCTAGGGAACAATCGGCGGAAGAGGGGGCGCGGTAGAATGTAAGGGCTGTGATTGGGGTGAATGGTGAAACTACAACAATATAGACTGGACACTCATTTGATCAACTTGATTGAACATACAAGCCACCCTCCCTGCTGAATGATGGGACCCATGAGCTGTGTGGGTTTGGGCACAACTGCTCACAAATTAGTTTTACATGAAGGATGATTGTACTCACATTATCACTTATTGTTAAAAAAATGAAAACAAAACAAAACAAAACAAAAAACAGAGAAAGATGCAGAAAAGTTACTGCAGAATGCATGACCTGGGATGGTTAGGGGGGGTTGGGGGGAAGGGAAGGGGATACATGCCTGAACTGAATTGGAAAATGATGTATGAAATACACAAAGCATCAATAAAAATAAAAATTTAAAAAAAAAGAAAAAGATGAAAGGAAGCTTTATGCTGTATAAAGCGTACTGGGTGGGAGAGGCTACATGTGACTGGGTCTGTGGATGACCACACGGTATCTGAGGGTCCCTGCCAGCTGGCAGGCCATTCTGTTGTCAGTGCTGGGAATGTCTCATGTTGGGTAGAGCCATTTTAAAATGCAGAAGTGAAAGCTGGAAGTAGCATGGGCAGCCCTGTTGGCTGTCTGAAACATGTTCACTACAGCACGATCAGTGAGAAGGCTGCTGGGTAGAGGCTACAGCTATTAGAAGGAAGCCTGTCCTTTTGAAACTTGCAGCCAGTTGCCCTAGTTGTACTTTATTGGTTTACTACAGGATAAACAGCCTTTCAGAATGTCAACGATGAATGTATCAGAACACTTGGCTTGTATTTTCTCTTTCTATAAAAGTTGTAAACACCTGATTTTGCTGTCCTAATAAAAAAATAAATATTTGCCATAAAAAAAGAAAAGAGCATTAAACCATGTGCAGTGCAAACCTCACTCCCCCCATGACCTTCTGTAATTGTTACTTTGCAATCCATGAATACCCTGGTGCCTTTTAAAAGTTGGTTCATAAACCTAGATAACCAAGATCCCCGTGATGTGATGTGACTCTCTCTTCAAAAACCCACACACCTTCATGAATATGTACCTTTCTAGGTATAAAATTTGCCAATTCCTTATCCTGTTTCATCTTTGATTATTTATTTTTTATTCCTTTTTGTGGAAACACTAACTAGAGCTGTCATTCCACAATTTCTCTCTTTGAGTCTTCAGAAACCAGTAACAGACTGTATTTATTGCTGCTAGCAATAAAGTATAAAGTGTTAATAGTGGGAAATATTTTCATCAAAAGACTAACCAAATCAAGTACAGGAATAATAGATGTATTAAATAAATGTGTGTAGTCACTACTAATGAATGTTGTTTACTTATGTGTATTGTTTTGGCTCTCATTTTGTCCCCAAATTCCTTTGTATGGTAATGCTCACTTTCAATGATCATGGATTTTGTAAATATTTTCTCAATCTATGTTTTTTTATTTTGTTATAGTTCCTTTCACTACCCATAAACTTTACCATTTAATTCAATGTGTCATTTTCATAGCTTTTATTTTACTTCTCATCTCTTATTTAAGCCCTGTCTCCAATCGCATGTTCAGTGACTTATATTTCAATTATTTTTATGTTTATATTCTTTGTTAGCTTTGTAATTGACTAACAATTAATTTTTGAGTACATTAAGACATATAGGAATTTCCCTCAGGTGGGCAGTCTGTTATAAGATGTCATTTATTAAGCAAAAATAAGTTATTAATATAGAAATTAAATATTTTGTCTAACTTTAGACACCATTTTCTTATTTGTAAATTTTACACCACATCATTTCCTAACAATCTTTGAATTAAATTGCTTGAAATACATCAAAAGACATTTGATTAGATGTGTATTAAATTCAGACCATAATTTGGTAAGCATTTCAACTTTAGTGGCAGTAAGTGTCAAATCTCAACACTAAAAGGATATGTTTTGGTTATTGTGCTTTTGTTTTTTGTTCTTGTGTGCTTTCTTATAGCTTTCCACTACAAGAACTTTACTGTTATTCTTAAGCATAAACTTCCATCATTCATACTTTTTGTTGTGGGGAATGGATTTTTTTTTTTTTGTTCGTGTTTGTAAAATCTTCAAGTCTAATATGAATGAAAGGTGTTGAGTTTCATATACCTGTATGTTACCTTTTTTGTTGTTGCTGTTCTTTTTGAGACAGATTCTCCCTGTACCTTCTGCTGTCCTGGAACTCGCTATGTAGACCAGGCTGGACTTGAACTCACAGAGATCCGCCTGCCTCTGCCTCCCAAGTGCTAGGATTAAAGACGTGTGCCACCATGCCCAGCATATTACCTATTCTTAACATATCATCAAAACTTTTTTCACAAGCCTGGAGACATGGCTCAGTGATTAAGTGCACAGGCTGAGCTTGCAGAGGACCCAGCTTCAATTCCCAGTTGCACATGGCAGCTGGCAATCATCTGTAGCTGCAGTTCCAGGGAATCTTCTGACCTTCGTGAGCAAGTGAGCACTGCACGGCATAGGTTCATATGTAGGCAGTACACTCATAGGGAAAATAATTCATTCTAAAACTATGTTTCACATTTTAACTTAATTATTTTAGATCTTCTCATTATACAATCATACTAATTGATAATATTTTGCTCTTTAAATTATGTTTAATGCTTGTTTCTTTTTTTTTTCTTTTTCTTACAATGTATTGCATGAGATAAGCCAACAGCAATAAATCTGAAATCTTTGAAAAATAAATTTTGATCATTACCAAAGTAGACACTGGTATATATTTACTGTCAGTCTGCAAACTACTGAAAATTTGTATTGCAGTCTCTGTTTTGTAAATATAATTTTATTGAAAACATAGCCACTCATTAAATTGAGTACTCTACATGATTGATTTCGTACTACAACAAGTTAATCAAGGAAGACTTTTGGCTCAAAAAGAATAATATGTTGACTATCTGAACCACTATAAAAAATAAGAGGACCAGAGTGGAATTTCTCTGTAAGGACACCTACGTTAAGCCTGGACTCCTGAGTTCAACTCTTGTAGTCTAAATGGAAAAAGGAGAGAACTGACTCTCACAAGCTGACCTCACAATTAACTTGACTTCTGTGCTGTGGTATATACATGCCCCACCTCCACATATGAGGGGGTGCATACACGCATACCACACATATGCACAGACATACATAAAAAACACACACACAAACAAATGCATGAAAAATCTTAATCTAAATAAAATCAAGACCAAAATTAAAATTGCAATCCCCTTTCTTATTCTTTTCTATGTATTAGACACATCTACTCTTTTTTTTCTCACTCTCACTTAAATGATCTTACATTGGTCTCAAAAAGAGATTAAGATATGGCCTCATTCCTTATAGAATAGGAAAGCTATTCCCATTGTCCTGATAAAACTTGGATATTTCCAAGTTTTGACACTAAGAAAGTCATTCAGCTGGTATGTATTTGACCAGTATTTCCATCCCATGACCCTTCATGTGAATTGTTCTGTGGACTAGAAGCCTTTCACCTATGAGTCTACAACATTTATAGTACCAGTAAATTTGTTGTTGCTTATTTTCTTTATTGAACTATAGGTGGACGAAGGCATTGGTCCAAGCTCCAATATTTTTTTTTATTGGTGCAAACATCTACCACATACCAGCTTCCTTAAATGTCACATCTTCAAAAAACTTGGCTTAGATCAATGGTTTTCTAGCACATATAATTTTGCTTCCTGGGAGGTCTTGGCAATGTGTGGTCTATTTTTATTGCTATAAGAGAGAACGGTATTGACAAGTTGTGGGTAAAGTTCAGGAATGTTGTCAAATACATTATAATTCACCAGGTAGTCTAACATAGCAAAGATTGACAGAGTTGAAAATGTCAGATGTGTAGAAACATTGCTATAGAATGGTTAACTTCTGAATTTCAGAGTCCCATAAAGAACTCATCATTTATTTACTGTCTTATGCACTTACTTATTGATTTCTTAGTTTTACAAATGGATTAACAACTCTACCAAAAACCACATTTTTGTGTTTCTTCTGCAGTGAGTCCACCATAGGCACTAATCGAGTAGCAGGTGAATGAGATTAAAAGAAAAGATAATTCATTAAAATGCTATTACTTGTTTATAAGAATTTAGTAAATATTACTATCATCTGCTATCTAGAAATATTTAAAATGGTTCATATGTGTTTCACGTGAAGATTTAACAATTATAGTTCCATGCACAGTCACAAACTGGATAAGTAGTATTTTGTGTTATAAAAATCCGAAGAGCCAGAGGTGGTGGATAAATACAAGGACACTGTTTTCCAGACACAACAAAACATATGAATCCCAGAACTTTGACAACATGCACGAGACCTGCACAAACCCAAGGCAGATAAAAACTGAGCAAGGTAAGGGAGGTGAACAACAAGTTTCATCCCAAGCTGAGGAACTAGTGTGAATTGATAGCTTCTGCGAAAGGGAGTATTAGTTTTCTTTAAGGGTGTGATGCCTGATAGATTGACCAGAATCCAGGGAATGGACCACCAGAGGAGAATATTTAGTGAATACAGACAAACCTAAAAAAAAATAGGCCTTAAAAAATAGAGGACATGAGTTGATGGGGTTAAGATGCAAGGGCAGACCTTAGAGGAGATGTGGGAGGGATGTTGAGTACAATCAAAATAAACTGTATGAAATTCTCAAAGAATCAACAAAAATATCATGAATAATAAAAAATTAAATTTATGCATTTTTCAGGGATATAGCCTGAGGTATTTGTGTCAAAAGACCATTTGAGGAACAGTTTGGAACATTCTGAGAAACATTATTTCGTTTACATGTGTATTTATGTTATTTTTGTTACTGAATTTTTATTTATTTTTATGCTACTTTCATATANTATATATATGCTGTCTTTGCTTATTTTCTTCTACTGTTGTACATTTCTACTCCTGTATTTCAGCAGGCTTGTACCCATCTATTCCTGGTAGTTCTCTTTCCACTTTCCTGTCACATGTATTGTATTCCCCTCGCCACCTTTGCTTTATTAAAGCTTTCTGAAAGCTATTTAAGATTGTCTAACTAGGTACAGTTGACTGTGGGCAAGATCCTGAAACACAAAACCCGAAAAGCAAATATCCTTTGGAAATTTAAAGATTTCCTCATGTTTTCATCCTTATTTCTCTCAGTTCCAACATTTGCATTCCCTCCATCTTATTGAAAGAGGCCCAGAATACAACTTCTTAAAATTCTACACAATTATTAAGGTCACCCCTTCCAATCACTAATTTTATAAATTCTGCCTTACAGTACCAGGTTCTCACTTCTTACCACCTCAGCTGTGCGGATTCCTTAAGTGCTACAAAACATACAATTTCAACAGTCACCAATTCCTTCTATTAGAATTTCCAAGTATTAGAATGCTCTTGAGTCCTCTGTTGCTGCAATTCAGACAGTTTGGATTTGTGCACCTCTTGAGAATACTTAAAATGAGATTAAATTCTTAGCTGCATAACAATCTTTTCAAACATTTAGAGATAGTTACCATATCTCCTCTTCCCAATGCTGTATTTACACAAATCCTTCACTCATTAAATGGTCCCACTTCAGGACCTCTTAATCTCTTAACAACTATGAAATCTTCTGTCACTAGATAACGTTTTTATAAGATTTGATGATTCATTCATTCTATCCATTCACTAAGGTGAAAGATAGATAAAAAGTAAATGAGAATAAAATACAGTTTACTCCTTTTTTTATTCAAATGTGTTTGGAATATCTAGTTTTTGAAAAACACAATGCTAGATATACAGAAGGCAATCTGGGAGAAGACAAATTCACTTCCACTTTACATCTTAGAAAGTACTAAGAAAGTAATTGAGCAAAACACTGGTGCTTAAAAGTGAGACTATGCCAGGCATGGGGCACACACCTTTAATCCTACCACTTGGGAGGCTGAGGCAGGCAGATCTCTGTGAGTTCAAGGCCAGCTTGGTCTACAGAGTGAGTTCCAGGCCAGCTGGGCTACAGGAAGACCTTTAGTCAAAAAGACCAAAAAAAGTGAGATTATAAGGATAGCATTGTGACACATACCGCCAATTCTCATATTCAGGCATGGAAGATTGGTGCCTGGGCTGTATAATGAGTTCTCAGATAGTCAGTCTACAGAGTGAGATCCTATTTAAAAAAATGCAAAAAAAGAGAGAGAAAAAACCCCTTAGTGTAGAGGTTCCCTTGTAGTTGTGTCTCTTAGGGGTGGGCCTTACAGACTACAGGGTGAGGAAATGGTGGTCTTTAATGGGGCAATGCTAGATAGGCTGAACAGGCTCCAATGGATGAATTCACACCAGGGACACCTGAGTAAACAAAGTTGACTCTATAGGACTTAGCACGTATGACAATGTGCCTTAAATCCTGAAATCAAGTGGGCAGGCTATAGGTAGAACAGATACAGGAGGGATTCTAGATATGATTAAGCTGCAGTGTGTATAAAATGCACAAAAATTTAATAAAATATATTGAGAAGAAAAAGAACAAGATTATAATTATGAAAAAATATTACTTGAAATTGTAAGCCCATATGGGAAGGAGGCCTGAATTTAAAATCACTCCTGACACGCAAGCCACTGAATGACTTAAGTATTTATTTTCACTTTAAAAATCAAAAGTGCTGGTTGTTTTGGCACACACGTTGCAGACTGAGATAGTTTTGCTGGTTAATTCTGGTCAACTTTACAGAAACTATGGACACTTGGAAAGAAGGAACTTTAATTGAGTAATTTCCTCTATCAGGCTGGTATGTCGCCATGTCCACAAGGCATTTTCTTGATTGCTAATTGATTTAGTAGGACCCCTCCCAGCAATGGCAGTGCCATTCTTAGACAAGTCATACTGGGCTTTTCAAGAAAAGTAGCTCAGCAAGTAAGTAGGAAGCAAGCCAGTAAACAGCATTCTTTCTTGGACTGTGCTGCAGTTTCTGCCTGTTTCTTGCCTTGTACTCTTTCTTGCATTGGCTCTGGTCAATCATGGACTATTAACTGTAAGCAAATATGAATTCTTTCCTTCCCAAGTTGTTTTAAGACAATGTTTTATCATAACACAGTAAAATAAAACAGTAATTGGTACCAGAGAGCAGAATATTTCTGTGGTGAACATGAGCATGTTGGTTTTTAGAGAATTGTGGCAGTGTTTGAAGCTTTAGTCTAGAAAAGCCATTGAGGGCTTAGAACATAATGAACCATACCGTGAGATCCTGGAAGGTAATGGTGAATGTAATACAGATGATGGAACACTGGCTTATGAAGTTTCAGAGGGAAGTATTAGAGTTCCATAAAAATTCAATCCAAGATATTCATGTAATATTTGAATTGAGAATCTGTGATTTCTGGTTGGCTTGAGCTGAAGAATCAGTGGTAATTAAAAAGAGACCAGTGGGGATCTAAATACCATGAATCTGTATTCTAAGAAAATCCCCAAAATTCAATAAAAATCAAATGAGAAGAGGACAAAATGGATTTATATATAGGAAAACAATAAATTTAGAGCTATTTGGGCTAAAGTTTGGAAATTATACTGAAGAGTGTCACACAGTTTAGCTTTGTTCTTTAATTGCCTATGAATAAAGTGTGTCCTTCCTAAGTAAATTGAAGATATGTTGAGACTGCAAAAAATAAGTAAATATATAATAAATAAATAAGTAAAGATAGATAGAAAGGAAGAAAGAAAGAAAGAAAGAAAGAAAAAAGAAAGAAAGAAAGAAAGAAAGAAAGAAAGAAAGAAAGAAAGAAAGAAAGAAAGAAAGAAAGAAAGATGTCAGCACAATTGAAGTAAAACTTTGGTCTACTCAGATAATTAATGTTGATAATCTGGGGCTGAAAATTCATTTTTGATGAATAAGAGACCAACATCACTGAAGTGAAATCATCTGGTAAGTATTTACTCAGGATCAGCACAGAGGAGCTGCGGTTTATTTGGGAGTCCAGGGCTACACATCAAGTTGGGAGCAGAATTTGCTAATGTGCAAGAGTCTCCCACATAGCACTAGATTTCAAGGCATGGAGAGATTGTGAAGAGAACCTGAGGCTCAGCACAGTGAGAGGCCTGGTGTGTTCCAAGAGAAAAGGTGCAGCCTGGTTGTAGTGGGGACCTCAGAATTGAAGGGGTCATGGACAAAATATGAAGCTGGGTGCAATGGAAGTCTTGGAGACCATTTGGGAAAGTACAGTCTCAGTTGTAGAAACTTAAGAGTATTGAAGATGTTAGGACTTTGGGAGACCACCAAGGACCTTAGCAGGTCTGGAGTGGAGCTTGTTTGAGCCTATGAGACAAGCTGTATGTGTGGTGGAGATGGCAGAGTCATTTGGAGCCTAGAAGATTGTTTGTGGATCCCAGATGGCCCCAAATTATGGAGAGGATTTGAGCTATACTGCTGTACATTCGTTTTGCTTAATTGTGATTGATTTTATGCTCTGGTTCCTCGCTTTCAGGCTAAGAAAGTATTTAACTTCAGTTTTTATTATAAAAGAATCCATAGTTAAGAGATTTTGGATTTTTATGGAGAACTTGGACTTTACAGTTAGAATATTTAAAGATGTTATGACTTTTTTATCATGAACTATTTTTATTTATCATATTTTTATTTATTTATTTTTACTTTAAAATTTTTATTTATTATTTTTTATGTGTGTGAGTGTACTGTCTGTATATAGGTTTGTGTACCTGTGTCATGCAATGCCGCGGAGGTCAGAAGAGGGTGTTGGATTCCCCTGGCACTGGAGTTAAAGATGGTTCTCAGCCGCCATGTGGGTGCTGGGAATCGAACCCGGGTCCTCTGCAAGAGCAGTCTATACTCTTAACTGTTGAGCCACTTCTCCAGCCCCTTATTTATTTTTTACTTTTAAAGCTATATTATGTTTTCTATTGTTATAGATATGAGATCTTGGGCACAATGATAAACAGTTTATGGTTTAAAATTATGTGCTTTTGTGTCAAGCTCACAAGGCACCATTTATGCTGGTCACTTTTGTCATCGTGACACACACTAGACACATTTTAGAAGAAGAAAACTCATTTGAGGAATTGTCTCTATTAGATTGGCCTGTGGTCATGCACATAAGGCATTTTATTGATTGCTACTTGGTGTAGGAGGGCCCCACTCATTAAGGTCAGTGGCATCCTTGGGCAAGTGGATCTGGGCAGTATAAGTAGCTGAGAATGCCAGTAAAACTGAAGGCAATAAGCAACATTTCTTTGAAATCCGTTCTAGGGTTTTGCCTTCTTTTCCTGCCTTGGCTTCCCTTGATGATGGATTATGACTTGTAATCCACATACATCCTTTCCTCCCCAAGATTCTTTTGGTCATAATCTTTTATCACAATGATAGAAATCAAACTAAAAATGATACCCTCAAATTCTTAGGCTACAAATTGAGACCTTGTCTCTAAAAGAGACAAAATGGTTAATAATAAATAAATAAATAAATAAATAAATCAGGAATTAAAATCACTGATATGTCTCTGACACTAATGAAGCTCCTGTGACTTCAGGACTACCGGTGGTTCATCTATGAGGTAGGTATTTTCCCCAAGACTCAAAACAAGCGGTGCATGGAGTATATGGTACTGATTCATACTACTTTCTTTTTTATTGGAGGGGGGCTCTTTTTGACACAGGATCTCCCTATAGCCACAGGTGGCCTGGAACTCACTCTGTAGACCAGGCTGGCTTTGAACTCACAGATCCCTGCCTGCCTCTGCCTCCCGAGTGATGAGATTAAAGGTGTGTGCCACCACGCCCAGCTTAAAGATAGTTCCTAGCCGACATGTGGGTGCTAGGAATCGAACCCAGGTCCTCTGGAAGAGCAGTCGGTGCTCTTAACTACTGAGCCATCTCTCCAGCCCC
Organism: Rhizomys pruinosus; assembly: GCA_009823505.1. Lineage (NCBI taxonomy): Eukaryota > Metazoa > Chordata > Mammalia > Rodentia > Spalacidae > Rhizomys > Rhizomys pruinosus. The sequence goes on along the minus strand of VZQC01008053.1, from coordinate 194,129 downwards.
CTCATGTCACTTTCTAACACCATGCTAACAATCCGGCCAGGGATGGATGAGTAACAAGAAAACCCAGAAATGAAGAAAACCAAAATCTAGTTAAAGGGAAAACCTTAAAAGCTTTTTAAAATTGTTAATATGAAAGAAAAAGTGGAAGCTTTCCTCACATTTTGCAATATTTTCCAAAGTAGCCATAGTCCAAATGTGCACAGACAACCAAATAAATTATTTCGTATGGAATTGCTCTGGCCAGAAGTTTGAGTAAATATCAGTTATATTTAAGAGACATGCCCTGACTTCTATACATAGATTGCATATCCTCGAATGTGATTTCCTTTAGAAATATAAAAGGATTATAGAAACATAACTCAAAGAATATTATTTTTATTTTACTTTTGTTGTCACTTGACCTTTATTTTCTGGATGTCTGTTAATTGACATGGCTGTCTTGAAATATTTATTAGCATAATTTGACAGCAATTTTTTTTTAAAAAATTGTAGGTACATTTTATTTTCTAGTAATTAACCATCTTCTGCAGTGCATTCTTCAAGTTGTTTTCAGAATGGAGATAGATTTGGAACAAACATTAATAATACTCCACAAATTGTAATTACTATTAATGTTTTTTCTTCATATATGAAACATATTGCACACAAATAATAAATAGCTAGTATGCAAAATTGAAGCAATAATTTTGAACATAACACAAATCTGCCAAAATCACTTGATAAATGTCTATTGCATATGCTTCATTAGATTCATGTTATTTCTAACACTCCTTTTATACTTCTTGCATTAATTTAAACTAAAAGATTAATGGTTTGACCTCTGCATGTGTACTGATGGTGCTTCTAGTGATTCACCTTTGCTGTTCTGCTAACACTGCCTTCCATTTCCATAAATCAATCTTGAGTGTCTGAAAAAAATAGTGATATTCTTTATGTGCAGCACAACTTAAAATGAAAAGGGAGGAAATGGCAAGTTTTCAAGAGTGTCTTCTGTGCATCAGCCTCTTTGCCATGTCTGCTTTGAATTTGATGTGTCAACTTTATTCTAGTGTAGAATGGAGGTTTGAACCTGCAATCTCTGAATGGGACTTATGGAGGTACACAGATACCAGGATTTGTATTTTATAGTGTGAATACTTTTGCTTTATTTAAGCAAATAAATACTTTTGATTTTATATTTGTAGAAATTAAAATCTCACCATATGCCGACCTCAGTAATCATTAGCTAATGAGAAAGTTTATATCAGATCTATATTACTCTAAAACTTGTCTATTCCAGGGCTGGAGAGGTAGCTCAGTAGTTAAGAGCACCGACTGCTCTAGCAGATGACCTAGATTCAAATTCCAGCACCCACATTACCATCCATAACTCCAGTTCCAAAGAATCCGATATCCTCTTCTGATCTTTTCAGGCATTGTATGACACGGGTGCACTTGCATACATGCAAGCAATACACTCACACACATAAAATAAAAATAATATAAAAATATTTAAAACATGTATTCTAACAGCATACTCCCTCCATCCAAAACTTTAAAGGTATTAGCATCTCAAACGCTACAACAGAATAATGGAAATAAGATTTTATACTACTAAACCATCAAAGGTAACAAAACTTATATTATGGGTATTATGGGATAATCTTAGTTGTCAACTTGACTGGATCCTGAATCAACTAAAATAAATACAAGCTACTGAGCACTCCAGTGAGAACTTTTTTTTGACCAGACTATCTGAAGCAGGGATACTTACTCTAGTTGTGGTGGCCAGAAGAGGCATAGAAGAAAGAACATTTTTGCTTTTTGCCTTCTTTGGACTTCGAAAGTAGTGCCTAATGGGGACTCCTGAGACAACCATCCTGTCTGTATTTCTCTCTCTCCCTCTTTCCCCTCTCTATTTTTTTTCTCATAAATTTGACAAATACCCACACATCAATGATTACAGGTACAGATATAAGATCATTCGAATTAAATTTTAGAAGAACTATAGTTTTGACATTTTGGGGCACCACAATGTAACTGAAATCCAACACACTGCAAAACAATACATATGTGAGTCTCCAGATTGATGTGTTTTGAAAATGGAAAATAAGTGACCAAACACATACATTGTTTCTATTACCTCAGACTGTATCCTGTGGCTTTTATAGTCAATTCTGACCACTCAAAGGCTTATAATTTTATCAGTTTTTAAATATTTTTGTTATTTGTATTTTAAGCCTATGGATGTATTGCCTGCATGTATATAAGTGCACATGCAATGTACAAGAAAAGGACATTGGATCCCCTGGAAGTGGAGTTAGGGATGATTTTAGCAGAATGGAACCTGGTCTCCTGCAAGAACAGACAGTGCTCTTAAGTGCTGAGTTATGTCTCCAATCTGCTATTAGTTTTTTTAAAATTCTTTTTACCACACATGCTATTTTTAGCTTCATGTATATAATCTTATTTGTATCCTTATCTTTTGTCTAACATGATACTTTAAAAATTCATTTATGCCTTTGCTTGTATCAAGAGCTTGCTTATCTTTTCATCATTAGAATTCAATTAACTGTTTAAAATAGGTTTTAATTTTTATGGGAGGACGATTTGTATTTCATGCATTACTTAAGTCGGAATAAGCACCTATATACATGAAATGAATATTTTAGACAAAAGTAACGCCATGCACAAAGGCCCAAGCTGTTTCATAAAAGGAAGATAGTCTACTATAAATGCAAATAACCAAAGAGGGAATGGTGACTAATGAAGATGATTTAAAGATAAAAATGTTCCAGGGGGGCGTGATAGCCCAGGCCTTTATTTAATCCCTTCACTGGGGAAGCAGAGGCAGGTGGATCCCTATGAGTTCAAGGCCAACCTGGTCTACAAAGTGAGTTCCAGAAAAGCTGGGGCTAAAGGGAGACCCTGTCTCAAAAAGCCAAAAAGAACAAAAAAAAAAAAAAAAAAGAATGTTCTATGCTAATGCCTTCTGTAATCAGTACACTCTAAGTCTGATAGAGTTTGGAGCATAATTGCTTGCAAGACAAATCCATGAGGAATTTCAGCATGGAAATGTATTTTTTTTGGCATTTTGAGAAGATTGGATTTGGTTGTGGGTACTGTTAGATGTGAGCAGACCAGTAACAGTAATAGTATAAAGAGCTTGCCTTACTTGGCAAGATAGCAGATGTTCACCTGATGTAAGATGAAAATAATTCAAATGAAAAGAAGACCGTATTCAAAATAAAGTTTGGAGATAGAAGTTTAAATGCATTACTTGTTTATAGAAAAGATAGAAGGAATGAAAACAATAGAGTTGTTTAGGTTTTGATTCCTCATTAGCCTCATACATGATAGTAAAATACTGGTGCAGGATAGATGGGGACTAGAGTACAGAAGTTTTTATTGAAATGCCAAACCTGCATGTTTGCCCACCAAATGACGTTGTCATATACTTAAATGGACGTAGAAAATTACAATTGAGAGGAATCTGAGATGGAATAATATACTGAAAGATTATTAAGCTAAATATGTTATTTAAGGTGAAATAAGATAATGATAACATCAGAAGTTGTGTGGGTCACTCCAAGGCCATTGAAAATATGGGGTAAAACTCAAATATTCACAGCTCTCACTGAGGTACTCAGCACAATTCAATGGAGGCATGAAAGGAAAATGGTTAATAGCTTTATTTGTGCTTAGATGTACTTGTTTGTACTTTCGTATATTCTACATGTTTACTTATACATATTTGTGTACAATTTTTAAATAAATCGCTACCAACAAGATGTAATGTGTTTACTGCTTTTGTTTGGGTAGGAAAGCTTGATGGAAATTGGGATGAGCACTGTGTTAGCCATCAAGGGAAGAAGAGGGGGTAGCAGATGGAGCTTAGGGAAGCAGATGGGGCTGATCAGAGAAAAATGCTGTTCTCAAAAGAAACGCAGAGCTTCATTGCTCCGTTGTTTTTTTTTATTTTTTTATTCATATGAATATTATGCCAACATGTAGGTAAGTGCTTTGGTGGTGTCATGCAGTGCTCACTTAGGACAGCAGAGGGCATTAGATCCCGTGGAACTGGAGTTACAGGCAAGTATTAACTGCCATGTGAGTGCTGGGATTTGAACCAGGGTCTTCAGCAGAGCTTTTAAGCACTGACCCATCTCTCCAACACTTATTTTTTTTCTTTATATGATTGTAAAGAAACATGAATTTCTACTAAGTCTTGCATAGGTCATATTTCAAAATCCATATTTGAAAGAAATGGATCAGGAATCAACAACAATGTCAAGAAGGCTAATCATTGAGAAGGCTGTCAAAAGGGTTGTTAGTCTATTTCCCCCCATTTAGACACTGAAGCCTAGTTCTTCTGCTTGCTTATTGTTAAAATGTTTCTCCTGAATATTTACCTTTATTTTAAAATTATTATGTTCAGATTTGAAAATATGCCATAAAATTGACAGGTTACTTGTCAGATTTCAAATGTTATAGAAAAAAAAGAGTGTACATTTCAGGCACATTTCAAAGCCTAAACAATATAAAAGTATTGCTGAGTATGGCATTTAACCATTAATGCTGTCTTTCAGTTCTGTGTAATGTAAAGAAATAATAGGCTTATGACAACTTGGATAATACTTTTAGACTTCTACATTTTTGCTTCAGATACAAAGAAATTTCACTCCATGGTGGTTTTCTGTTCTTCATGAGCTATGAGAAAATAGCCTTACCCCCCCCCAAAAAAAATCAGATGTCAGCCTAAAGTTTTCTGAATTTCTCATTTTTATAAGCCATTTCATCACACAAACACATAAAAATGTGTGTTCTGATTAAGTTTTCTTAATTATTGATTATGTAAGAGGAGAAATGTTTGGTAAAGCACACACATATTCACATAATCTCAGGATCATGGATTAAATGTCCCAATATAACTAACAAATCGCAATTTTTAATTAAAAATTTGAAACTGGGACTGGAGAGATGGCTAAGCGGTTAAGAGCAATGGTTGCACTTGCAGAGGACCCAGGTAAGGTTCCAAGCACCTACATGGTGGAGAGGCTAACAACCATCCTGAACTCCAGATTTAGGTGACTCAACACCCTCTTCTGATCTCCATGGGTATTGCACAACCTGGGTGCACTTACATACACTCATACACATAAAATAAAAATAATAAAGAAAATATCTTTTAAAATTTGGAATCCTTCCTTTCTCACATTACCATTTTCTTACTTTCTCTCCCATATAGTTATAAATAATATCATTTTGTTGCCATATAAAATATTATGTCCTGAATGGTATTTCTTTCATTTTGTCTCTTTTTAGGAAATATTTTCTCAGTAAAACTACTTGTAAACTTCATGCTCAGAGTGTCATGAGCCTTTGGTTGGTGACACAGTTATGTCTCTTTAAATTTAAGATAAAATTGGCCCTCTTAGACCAGCTATGAACTTAGGGATTCAGCAGTTTTAAAGTTTATTTGGGCCCCAAACTTAGCTGAGCAGGTAGCTATTGGAAGCTGATCCCTTGTAGGTGTGGGAGAGTTGGTTATATTTAAGGGAGTGACTCTAGTTAGGCTGACCAGACTCCAGTGTATGAACTTGCACTAAATGACATCTGGGGAAACAAACTTGACTTGAAAGGCCTTTACACTCATGACAGAATGAATGCATGAAATCTGTTGCGCAAATATGGTGGGTATTGCCGATAGGGGAGGTAGCTTTTAAATCTGATTAATAGTATTGTATGACATGCACAAAATGACATAAAATCTAATAAAAATATATATTTCAAAAACCCTTCCTGCTAAAAGTTAATACTGTAATTCATTTACAAGTATATAAAGGATTATATTTAATCCCATAAAAATATAATACTTCAAGCCAGGCATGGTGGCACACACCTGTAATAGCAGCACTTGGGAGGCAGAGGCAGGCAGATCTCTGTGAGTTCAAAGCCAGCCTGGTCTACATAATACTTCAAGCCAGGCTAGCTGGGACTACAGGGAGACCCTGTCTCAAAAGGATGAAAAAAAAAAGGCAAAAAAAAAATAATAATACCTCATGGTTTCCCATGAAATTATGTTTTCTTCACTTTCAAATGTTCATTCTCTATTTTTATTTTTACAGAGTCATGTGATAAAACATAAAATCTTATTTCCAAAGAAATAATTTTTTTTAATTTTATTTATTTCCGTATGTGTTTGAATGTATTGTCTGCATGCAAGTCTGTGCACCCGTGACGTGCAATGCCGCGGAGGTCAGAAGAGGGCGTCGGACTCCCCTGGAACTGGAGTTCTCCTGGAATTGGAGTTTCAGACGGCTCTCGGCCGCCATGTGGGTGCTGGGGATCGAACCCGGGTCCTCTGCAAGAGCGGTCGGCGCTCTTAACCGCTAGGCCATCACTCCAGCCCCCCAAAGAAATAATTTTTACAAATCTTTTAAACAGTATTACTATCTATTTTAAACTTGGTGGAAACTAGAAAGAACTTGCTTAAAGACAAATGTATTTCAAAATGGCACGGAGAATATGCATTTTAAAACATTGAAGCTACTGTATTTTATAGCACATTGAATTCATGAAAAGAACATTCTTCCTGTGAATCTCCAATCATATATTCTCATAACTAAATGACCAATGCCAATCTTGAAGAGCTTTTCAAGTTAGGTGCAGATATAACTATTGCTATGTTTCCAAACATGCTCTGATTTCTACCTGTTTTTCTTGTTTCTACCTTTAGATTATATCCGACTACTAGTAGCTTTCTAATAAAATATCTCAACCAAATTTTCTTCTTCAAAAAAGAATGATACCTAGTAAATAATGCGTAACATATTTGTTGATCCCTGTGTTATGATCTGGCACATAGTAGGGGCCCTATAAATCTTTGATGAGCTAAACTAAAAGCAAAATGACTTAGTTTGCTTGAAATTCTAAAATTCTATAAATCTATAGACACTGTCCAAGGTACGAAGTTAAATTTAATGAAATGCATAGCTCAGTAGTAGTGTTTACTTAACCAATTAAATAAATAAATAATACGGCTAAGGAAAGGAACTTACATTTTCCTGATAACTATGAAGCCAATGTTTATAAAATAAGCCATTAATTCTGATATTTGGATTAGAATAAAAGAAATAGATATGAATACATTTATATATTTCTGGCCTGTCTTTAAAATCCCATTAATCTGCATATTTCTCTTGGAAATAATTTTACTTTGTTATAGAGTGTTTTATGAAAACAAATACTATAATTAAATGCAGGGCTTCATATTGTTTCCAAAATTAGATATCTATATTATTTGTACACTCAAACACTGAGCCTTCACTGGAAATATAGCTAAACTATGCAGTAATTTTCTCATATAAAATAGTATAGCTCTACTCAATAACTTTAGAAAGATTTAATGGAATAAAAATAATAAGGAACAATGAGGATGAAGGGGAAAGAAGTTGAGAGATGCAACTAGAACAGATATGTGTTACCAAGGGGGGCCTGTGTATGTATTCCAGTGCATATGCACAGCTAAAAGCTGTGTAACAAAAATCACGGTGCAGGCAGGGCAAAAACAGAAAAGCAAACAAACAAACAACAACAAAAACTTCCTTCTACTTGTTGGTCAGATTAGTCCAAGAGACTCTAAATATTAGAGAGGCTATTGCCACTGCCCTAAATCGTGTCTCACAATTGAAGACACGACCTTATTGCTGAAGAAACGCAATACTTTGGACACAGGACTTGGAGCAGTGGAGGTGGAACTGACCTGGAATCTGTCTTCTTGAAGATTGCTGTCATGGTATCAGAGGACACATTATAAGTTGCTGAGGGAGAAAAACAATCAGTGCTCCTATCCAGCTGTAATGCCTTATAAACAAGACTGTCTCAGGAAACTACTGATGTTGGTGCAGTAGTGGCATTTTATCTTGGGCATAATCAACAGTTGTGTAATTGGAATTAAATCCTGCTCAATGCGAGGAGCTTATGGGTATTACTGTAAGTACAGGCAAATACACATGGCCGGAGATGTCATAGATCCTAGAAAAAAACTACTTTTGACACATAAGACCAACATAATTTCTTATTGTATTACAAGTCTACATCCTTATATTTACAGACTAGTGTATCTTTCTCCACCCACCAAACAAGCTTCTATTTGCAACAGATGGAGAATAAAAACCATTCACAACTGGTCAAATGCAGGGAATAATTGTCTTTGAAATGTTTAGCCCTAAGCGACACATTTTCAATGCAACCTCTACACATAAGATGCATGCATCTTTCAACTCTCACCAGAGAGGTTTCCTTTTGCAGCAGATGGTTATTAACACAGAAACCCACAACTGGCCAGTGTGAAGAGAGCAAGGGGCTGCAGGGTGCTCATTCCTAAAGAGGAAATCTTTACAAACTTGTGCCTCCCAAGGCAGAGGGATTATTGTGGAAGATATGGCAGAAAGACTGTAAGAGCCAGATGTGTGTGCATGACCACAAGGAAAAAGACTATTACAGACAGCTTGTCAGTTTCACATAGGAACTCACAGCAGTGGTGACAGCATGCACAAGTCCCTAGAAAGCTCAAACTAAACAAAACTCCAGTAGAGACACAGGGAACTGGGTAAGAAATCTCAACCAAAACTAAGGAACTTTTGGCAAGTGATGACTGCTGGAAGAGGATGAGACAGTCGTTTCTTCAGGGATGGAACTCTTGGCAGGTTGACCAGGCTCCAGAAAATGGAGTCAGGGTGAGGAACATGTGGGATCTCAAATCAGACTCTATATGCCATATTGTATATGTAGTGGAGTACACTGAATAGAGCGGGAAGGAGTGGGAAGAGGGGAAGATGGGGGACGGAATCTAAACACCATGAAATCATAGTATATGGAAAATGTAAAAGTTCAATATGTTTTAATTAATAGGGAGATAATTTTCCAAGGTACCCAAATCAATTGATTTCTATTAGTCATCATGCTAGTTATAAATAATAAAATTTTATTTGGATAAGGATATATGCTTTTATTGGCATTCATACTTTTTATAACTAAAATCAGAAGTCTATTTTATGTAGTTTTCAGAAGTGTCCAATTCTGATGCATAAATGGTGTGATTCACTTACTTATTTAATTCAAAATTTAAATTGTTTTTTAAATTATTTTTATTGCATATGTGTACTTGTGTGTGTGCATATGTGTGTGTGTGTGTGTGTGTGTGTGTGTACAGGTGCATCCTAATGCCAGTGCATGAAGGTGAAAGCCAGATGATAATCTGTAGGGCTTGAGTCCTGGGGATTGAACTCAAGACATAGGGCTTAGCAACAAACACTTTACCTACACTAGTCAGGCCTATTTTTACTCATTTTAACAAAGCAAATAAAGCCATTCATATTTATTGTTCACAACATATTATTTTGAAATATTTATAACTGGGAGAGTGTGAAAATCAATAGAATTAGCATATATCCTATCTTGTGCACTTATTTATTTCTGTGGAGAGGACCTTTATAATCTACTCTTAGCTACTTCTAAATATATCATTCATAGTTATCATCTATAGTCACCATATTATCCATTGGAGTTCTTGAATATTTATCTCCTATCTGAAGGAAATATTGTATCTTTTCACTAATACAGATACTCTATACCCTTTGACCAAAAATATACTATTTGACACCACATGTGTCAGGACTTTCAGTGATGGCATACCGTGAATATGTAAGAGTGTTTCTGAAATATTTTCTTCAACAAATAAGGAGTTTTGAAAATTTGAGCTATAGTATTGAAAGAACAACTTCTAGAATATACAGTATAATTTAAAATGGATGATAAGAATGTTTCTTGTTTCAACTATGTTCCAGTAATTCATACAGAATAGAAGGAAACATTTTAATTTGATATTACTTATTTTTAGTATAAAGAAAAGTTTTCTGAAACTTCAAAGAGATTCTGAAGGATAATTCTGTGTTTCAAAGTAATGATATGGCATTTTCTCCTGAACTGCACACATTCTTAAAGGCCACATGGTGGCCGAGAACCGTCTGAAACTCCAATTCCAGGAGAACTCCAGTTCCAGGGGAATCCCACACCCTCTTCTGATCTCCGCGGCATTGCACAACACGGGTGCACAAACCTGCATGCAGACAATACATTCATACACATAAGAAATAAAAAAAAAAAAGGACACTCTATATTTCCAGGTAAAAAGTAACACTGTCACTGTGTCCATTAGTTTGGGCCCACACATTTTATAACCTTTCAAAGTTAAATGCTAATGTGTAGAAAAGTTGATATATTACTAATGAATTTTTATTTAGTACAAAGGATGATCTTCAAAGAGTACAGGATATAAACCAATTTCATATCTTATTCATAAATTTTATCCTACAATACTTTAAAATTTCATCAATTTTAAAAGCTTTTATTTTTTGAATCATCTTTTAAATCTGTTTATGTCATTCTACTGACAGTTTGTTGTGTTAAATCTACACTGCTTTGCCTTGAAAATAATGTTTTTAAGGAAATTTCACTTTCACAATTATGTAGTGAGATTAGAGATATTTTGTTTCCGTCTCTATTTGCACATTTTTCTACAGAGAATATATAACATTTATCACTTGAAAAATACATTTAATTTAAAAGTCTGGTGCATGAAAGTCTGCTTTTTAGCTTTATGATGCTTTTTGCATGCAAAAGCATAAATATCATATAAAAGAAACCAAGAGACTAAAAATTGAAGTCTTTTGCAGTCATTTCTGTTTCTTTGACATCAGTAGTAAAATAAGGCACAAGACGGGACTAAAAATGTTTGAAGAAATAAAAAATATAGATACTCTGTCATCTGCATATTATGAGTCTGATAAGACAGGCAAGTCAGGACAGTAAAGCTGAGGCTCATTGTGTTCTTTTCTCATATTGTAAATGAAGGCATAGAAAATATTGGCTAAAATCCACTGACTTCCACAGGCAAGATACACACTGTAATTTGGACATTGATTCCATCTGAAAACCTTTCTCCTCAGGCACCATCAAGATATATACCAATAATTAGTAGTTCTGCTAAGAGTTGAACCACAAATTTCAAGTTGAATAAACTGCAGGCTACCCTCCACATTGACTTGAGCATTCGCAATTGTCTATACTCCCCATGGGCATTCTCACTTGTTTCATTTTCTTTACCCTTGGAATGAGTGTATTTCCACGGAGCCCTGTGGGATGCCGAGCCACTGGCAGAGCGAGCATGTGCAGTCTGACTGCTTATATTTGCAAGCTACTAAAGGATGTATATCTGTTTTTCCTGTTCAATCTTTGGAGAAGGTAGAGGGGTGCTAGCAGCTATAAAAAAGAAATTTCTATAGTTTCTACCTCCAAATCATGTTTTACTGCACAAATTGCCCAAATTATCTTGTTCCACTTGATCTTTAACCTTTTTAAAAATGTTTGGAGGAACGTTGATGTGGTTTTCATTTCTATTTTCTGAATGTCATCTGTAAATTTTGTGGATTTTGATTTAGTATGAAAGAAAGAAGGAGAAAGGACAGGAAAGCAGTGGCACTGGTAAGGAGGGGTGCTTTCTAGTCCCTTGTTCCTCCTCTTGTTTCCAACTAGATTTTTCTTCTATCGCTTCAGAATTGGCATTATTTATTCTACAAATTGCCCAGTGTTTGTTGATGATAAAACCAAATTAGAACAAAAACGTGTAATATTATATTAAATGCTGCTGGTCTTATTTCTAAACGAGACAAATTAGACCTTCTGAGCAGAATACAAGCCATAAATCTTGTATACAATGGATACATAGAACATTGTATTTCAATTACATTTTTAATAATTTTAAAAAATATTAACACAAAACCCATTTTCAAATACTCATTTTACTGGGCAAAGAAATATGCCAATTTACATTTAATTATATATTCTATTTCATCAATATAACAAAATTATTATTGTTTAACCTTCAATAAATGAGAATGCTTATTTCCTTTGGATTGTCCCTAAGTTTTCTTGGCTTACTGTGACTGAATGCATATACAGGTGTGTCACATTTATAGCCTATAGCATTTTGGACACACTACACATAGATCTTTAGGTGGATACTGAATAAAATGAAACCATTTACAATCTGTTGATCTGTGGAAAGTTTAGAAAGAAAATAAGCATGATAAGAAAGCAAAATTAGTCAAGTGTGTTTCAGCAATAATGATTTAGAGCTATGATTGTTCAAATATAACAGGTCCTATTTTACCTTTAAAGTATAACCAAACTTACTAAACAAAAACTGAAGAAGTATACAACTAATCATAAATATCCCAGACAAGCTTGTTTTAAAAACTTCCAGTTATGCCCCCATGGTATTGTGTATCCTAAAATGCCCATCACAAAGGGTTCTGAATATACCTATTCATCCTTTATGTGAGAGCTACTAACTGATTTTAGACTCTATCTATGATACTCACCAAGACACTACTTATATCCTGTATCAGGGAAAACAAGAATGTACCTATATTTTCAGTACATAAGCAGTGTCTTAATGTAATGAAAGATGCCCAAAATTCATATCTCAATGAATTATTAACAGAATGACAATTTCATCAAAAGCATTTAAAATGATGGAATTGTTATGACTATTTTGATTAACAACATTAAAATGTTAATATATATAATAAACCCCAGTGTGGAGCACAAGGGCAAGAATGATGGTTGTTTGGGCTTGCCAAGGAGGAACTTTCAAACACTTCCTTAAGGAAGCCAAGGACCATCTTTTTAACCAAAAGAACAGAAAAACAAAAATCCACATGCCAATTCAAGTGATTTTATATATATATATTACAAGTTGGAGAGAACAACAAAAGAATTGGGAAAAAAAAAAGACGGAAACGGTGAAGTTTATCCCCCAAACAATAAGCCTCTGGCTTGAAAAAAAACTTCTGGAAAGACTCAGAAAAAGATGCAAGACATGTATGGCAGAGTGCATGAACTCAGGTGAGGTGGGGGGCATGGAAAGGCTAATGACTCTAAATTGGATTGAGAAATGATGTATGATGTATGGAAAAAGTTTAATAATAATAAAATAAAAATGTAATCCTCCAAAAAAGAGGGAAAATAAATTAAAAGACTTCTTTAAATATCCTAATGTTCAAAGAATAATCACAATTGTAAATACAGTGTGTCTCAACTTTATTGATAACAGTATAAGACAGGCTTAATTTGGGTTATTCTCATTGCTAAACAATGTTTTGTGATGGAAAGAAATTTCAGTTTTATCAGTTAAAATGCATAAAGCTCATTATAAAGAGTCTGTTTACAGCAAATATTATCATTATTCATTTCTTAAAGCTTATTAGGTAGATCTGTGTTTGTAAATTGTTATGCTCAACATTTCTGACTTTTAGCTGATGATTAAATCAAATGGTGTTTTGATTGCAAGGTCTTTATTTATTAGCTTTATGCTTTCAGAAAACCACTTAATATTTTATGAATTTTATAAATAGAAAATATTTAATATTCCCAATAATTTTTAAAGTAGTACGCAATTGTAAGATACTTTATAAGCTACTGATTTCAATAAATATTGTATTAGACCTTCTGAGCAAATTTTTGGGAAATTCATTTATACATCTTTCTCAAGTTATCAATTTTTAAAAAAATTATTAATTATTTGAAAACCAAAAACTTATTTGCATTTATAATGTTACTATGACATTGCCTTTATCCAGAAATCACTGATCACACATATCCACTCACACCCATAACCAGGTAAAAATAAAAAAAAAATCTATAAATCAATGCATTCTATATATAGTGAACCCTGATGTGGTCTAATTTATTTCACTAAAGAACATACTCTAGTGGTGATGAAACAAATTGATTTATTGACTCATAATTTGTAAAACATTAGTTTACAAGATTGAAATATAAAATCAACCAAAACTATAAACCAAGCTAAAACTAACGACAGGAAGAAATGATGACTTTAGCATTTTTTATTGCCATTCCTTTTCATATAATCATATCTGCTAGAAGCACATTTCATCCTGTTGTACTCTCACAACACTCCTCACGCTATCACTTTTAAATGCTTTTTTATTTTCCTGGAATGACATGTTTTGCATTTATTTCTCTTTCATCCTTATTTTGCAATTATTTAAGAGTCTCCCAACTTCATCAAACTTTCGATTCTCAATGAGTAGAACACTGTGTTACTTTTGATAGGCTGAACTCATAGAAAAAAAAGCATGACACATAACCTGTTTCAAATGAGATATCCATTGGATAAATATATTGATTTGAAATGTAATTTACATACAGGGAAGTGGCATAGCTAAATATTTACAGTGCACCTTGGTGGTTCTCAGATAGTCTCAGGAGCACCCTCTCAGGACTTCATGATCATGGTTAGTGTAGCTGATACAATTTAAATGTTGCCATTTCTGAAATCACATTTAAATTTAATTGCCATGAAGCTGGAGACATAGCTCAGCTGTTAAAATACATGAAGGTTTTGCAGAGATTCCTAGTTTGCTTCCCAGCACTCAGGTCCAGCAGCTCACAATGCCTTGTACGTCTAGCTCAAAGGGATTCATCATGCTTTTTAGGACTCTGTGGCCACTTGCATTAGTGTGCACAAACTCCATAATCCATATATATATATATATATATAGAATGGCGGAAACGGCTTGAGTGATAGGAAGTCAGGACCATCTTTGGTGTGGTCGGCGGCGACCAGCGACACTTCGTGCAGGTACCACGTTCCCCCTTATCTTTTGGCTGGGAGAATGCCTGTTTTAGGTTGCCTCTGTAGAGGTATTTTTTACCCGTCATGGGGACAGCAACCAGCTTATTAATTGGTGATTTCTCAAGGCGTCCCGCGAGCCCATGTCAGTTCGTAGCGTCCCGCCTCTGTAGTACATTGTGGTTATGCTCCATGTTTTAGGTTGGTAATACTTGCAGAGGGTTTTACCTGTCATTGACTACTTTTCCAGCATGGAAAGCCATATGTTTGGAGATGAGCCTACCTCTAATGCTGCAAGAGCCTGTGCAATGACTTCTTTATCCCGCTGATGTTGGGTGCGGAACGGGCACATAATCCAGAGCATAACCACAATCCCTCCACAAAGCCAAAGGCCAAACCCTGCTACCACCACCCATTCTTTAAAATGTGAGGCTGCGGCGGCGGCAATCCAGGAAGACAGTTATTCAGTAAAGGGAATCACTCTAGTCGAGTTTATGGTGACAATAGCCATGCGGAGTTGGTTTATCATGTTGTCAAATTCTCCAGTCCAGTTTCCTAAAAGATAACTGGACCATTGTTTAGACAAATTTGCTGCCCTTGTGAAGTTTTGGTATTGGATGCTGGTCACACACAGGCCAGAATATTTCCACTCGCAGCCAAGATGGGCCAGCTGCCACAATACAACTATTTGTTCTTGGACTAGTCTTATCTTTTGGTTTCTGCCATATGTCGCGCCTTTAGCTGGATTAGCCTGGTTTTTCATCCAGGGTTTGTAAGGGGTAAGATTGTTGAGTGCATTGGGCTGTTGTTTGGAGGAGTTCGTGAGGTTCGGGAGAGAATGGAGATTACATCTCCCAGATGTCCTGGAGATTCAGCGGGAAAGGCAAAGTATTAATTGTTAGGCTCCTGCCGGCCCCTGCAAATGTGGAGATTTGGTCTATTTTGCCTTATTTGAATGCCACCATTATCTGGATTCCACAATATGAGAGCAGGATATCAGATAGGTCTGGGCGTAATGTCGCTGCGTTTGTTGCTGTGATAATACTTCTGATTGACTATTTTTTTTGGGCATTTGTTGTAATGTGTTTTATTTTGAGTTAAGGATGGTGGGAAAAAATAGATGCATGAGAGGGTTTTTTCTTATTGTAATTTTTATCATTGGAGATAGTAGTCTAGGGAGATTATGTGTGAGGGGGGGCAAAATTCTTCTTTCTTTATTTGGTGAATGGCATTGTCTCGGGAATTAAGATTCGCCCGCGCTGGTTTCCCTTTTGCCCCCATCATCTCCATCAGGATCACGAGTGACAGTAGCAGGAGCACCTCTATCCTTTTCCTCCAACACTTTTCATGTCAGCCGTTCAGGTACCCAAATTTGATTCTCTTCTTCCTGTGGAAAGAATGGCGGAAACGGCTTGAGTGATAGGAAGTCAGGACCATCTTTGGTGTGGTCGGCGGCGACCAGCGACACTTCGTGCAGGTACCACGTTCCCCCTTATCTTTTGGCTGGGAGAATGCCTGTTTTAGGTTGCCTCTGTAGAGGTATTTTTTACCCGTCATGGGGACAGCAACCAGCTTATTAATTGGTGATTTCTCAAGGCGTCCCGCGAGCCCATGTCAGTTCGTAGCGTCCCGCCTCTGTAGTACATTGTGGTTATGCTCCATGTTTTAGGTTGGTAATACTTGCAGAGGGTTTTACCTGTCATTGACTACTTTTCCAGCATGGAAAGCCATATGTTTGGAGATGAGCCTACCTCTAATGCTGCAAGAGCCTGTGCAATGACTTCTTTATCCCGCTGATGTTGGGTGCGGAACGGGCACATAATCCAGAGCATAACCACAATCCCTCCACAAAGCCAAAGGCCAAACCCTGCTACCACCACCCATTCTTTAAAATGTGAGGCTGCGGCGGCGGCAATCCAGGAAGACAGTTATTCAGTAAAGGGAATCACTCTAGTCGAGTTTATGGTGACAATAGCCATGCGGAGTTGGTTTATCATGTTGTCAAATTCTCCAGTCCAGTTTCCTAAAAGATAACTGGACCATTGTTTAGACAAATTTGCTGCCCTTGTGAAGTTTTGGTATTGGATGCTGGTCACACACAGGCCAGAATATTTCCACTCGCAGCCAAGATGGGCCAGCTGCCACAATACAACTATTTGTTCTTGGACTAGTCTTATCTTTTGGTTTCTGCCATATGTCGCGCCTTTAGCTGGATTAGCCTGGTTTTTCATCCAGGGTTTGTAAGGGGTAAGATTGTTGAGTGCATTGGGCTGTTGTTTGGAGGAGTTCGTGAGGTTCGGGAGAGAATGGAGATTACATCTCCCAGATGTCCTGGAGATTCAGCGGGAAAGGCAAAGTATTAATTGTTAGGCTCCTGCCGGCCCCTGCAAATGTGGAGATTTGGTCTATTTTGCCTTATTTGAATGCCACCATTATCTGGATTCCACAATATGAGAGCAGGATATCAGATAGGTCTGGGCGTAATGTCGCTGCGTTTGTTGCTGTGATAATACTTCTGATTGACTATTTTTTTTGGGCATTTGTTGTAATGTGTTTTATTTTGAGTTAAGGATGGTGGGAAAAAATAGATGCATGAGAGGGTTTTTTCTTATTGTAATTTTTATCATTGGAGATAGTAGTCTAGGGAGATTATGTGTGAGGGGGGGCAAAATTCTTCTTTCTTTATTTGGTGAATGGCATTGTCTCGGGAATTAAGATTCGCCCGCGCTGGTTTCCCTTTTGCCCCCATCATCTCCATCAGGATCACGAGTGACAGTAGCAGGAGCACCTCTATCCTTTTCCTCCAACACTTTTCATGTCAGCCGTTCAGGTACCCAAATTTGATTCTCTTCTTCCTGTGGAAA
>VZQC01008053.1:145724-175784 GCA_009823505.1 Rhizomys pruinosus | reverse complement strand
TTGCCTTTGCATTAGACAAACTGCGCATGACTACTACTCTCTGGGCCCGCGCCTTGGGCATGCTAATGAGGCATCGGACAGTGCACCTATCCAGAGCATACACTAACCCTCTAGACTGCTATTTAAGCAGTGCTTCTGCCCCATTTCGGGGTCCTTCTCACAAAAGAGCTGTGCACAATAAATATTACCACAGAAGAATCCTGTTGTCCGCGTGAAGTTCTTGCCGGTGAAACTACAGCACGGGACAGCCTCCTTTTAATGAAATTATGTTAGGTGCCCAGATATTGAGTAAATTTCCTTAAGCTTTGCTGTAGGGATAGCCCTTGTTATGACATTAAACTTGCCCATTTCTAGGAGCTTAGAGTTGAATAAGTTTGTTAATCAGAGCAACCATAAGCCTCAACTCTACCATGTTTAATAGCTTATTGTTTTGTCAGTGTTGTTTAAACTTACAGTTGTTTCATCAATCTCTTACTATCATTGAAATGTATGCAATTTGTAAACACACACAGCAGCTATCTATTATAAAATATCAAATAGGAATGAGAATAAAATGTATGAAAATGTATTATTTAAGCTTAGCGGTAAAATAAATAAATAAATGTAACATAAATCTATGTTAACTAGAATTTACAATACAATATAAGCCTGCACTATAAGTTGTAAAACCAGGATTTGGAAAACTACGCTGGCACATTAAATTTATTCATTTTCACAGCCTGTAGACATTTTAATGTCTGAGTAGCAATAAGAAAAAATTACCTAAAAACTTTTAATAGGTAATAATAAATTAAGACTGAATGGTAATGCAAAAGTGGGTACAACAGGACAAAATTATGAATCTCATATAATAATCCAGCAACACTTAAAGTGTAGAAGTAACATTCACATTCTTGAATATACGACCAAGGTTGATACTAATTGTTTCTCTCTTGTCAAACAGAAATTGCACATCAATCTCCAAATTTTAGAAACTGTTCATTACATGCAAATAATTATGTTTTGCAGTCTCTCCAAGGGGACTTAACCATCTTTATGAAAGGAACCAGGCCAGAAGAGTTCTTCTGATAACACTGTATATCCTGTTAAAGTTCCTGATTCATAAGAAAAAGAAACTGATTACACACACACACACACACACACACACACACACACACATATATATANATATATATATATATATATATATACATATAAAATGAACTTGAAGAAGTTACAGAATTTACAGAATTTAAAATAAACTAAAATAATAAGGCTTCCAAACATCAGGGAATTGCAGGTTATCTCAAAAGGTGTATCTTACTGACTGATCAAGAATGTCCATTATAATGGATAAGATCTAAACGTACCACACACTTGAAGCCTGAACTATCATGCAAGAATATAATTGTGTTTGTGGAGGACATATGTAAATGGAAACAGCGATAGTTAGAGAAAGTTTTCATGGGAAGATCACTTGATTTGTTGTCTGATTAAGACTCCCAGTACAGGGGGAGTGACAGGTCAGGCCACTCGCAGGTTCCAGGACCATCCCAGCCCCAGCTCCCTCCAGCACAGGGTTCCAAAACCATTGGAGCCCTGTCGTTTCCAGCCCAGGGTTCCAAGACCATCCAAGCCCAGTCACTTCGGGTGCAGGGTTCCAGGACCATCCTAGTACCTTTACTTCCAGTGCAGGGAGAGTGAGACTGTGGGCCTCTTACCAGGTGGGTTCCAGGACCTTCCTGGCCCCAGGGCCTCCTGCACAGGTTTCCAGGACCATTCCGGCCCAGTCGTTTCCAGTGTAGGGTGGGTTCCAGGACCATCAAAGCCCAGTTGCTTTAGGCGCAGGGTCTCTGGAGCTGCTCCAACTTCCAGACTGGATCAGGTAAGGCCCTTACAGTCACCTTGGCAGTGACAGGATTGGGCAGCCCATATCAAAAAGATCATCCTGACCAAGCTGGATTCATACCAGAGATGCAGGGATGGTTCAACATAAGTAAATCAATAACTATCATGAAACACATAAATGGACTGAAAGACAAAAACCCCACGGTCCTCTCAGTTGATGCAGAAAAAGCCTTTGACAAGATCCAGCATCCCTTCATGTTTAAAGTCCTAGAGGGAATCGGACTGAAGGGAACATGGCTCAAGATGATCAAAGCCATATATAGCAAACCCAGTGCCAACATCATCCTAAATGGAGAAAAATTGGAAACATTTCCCTTTAAGGCAGGAACCCAGCAAGGCTTCCCCTTATTGTCACTCATCTTTAACATAGTGCTTGAAACACTTGCTAGGGCAATAAGACAAGAGAAGGAAACTAAAGGAGTACTAATCAGAAAAGAAGAAGTTAAGCTATCCCCTTTTGCAGATGATATGATAGCTTACCTAAGCGATGTTAAAAACTCCACCAGAAGACTTCTAGAAATTATTAAGAGTTTCAGTAAAGTAGCAGGACACAAAATTAACCCAGAAAAATCAGTAGCATTTCTTTACACCAACAATAAGTAAGCCAGTGGAAAAAGAATATAAGAGGATCTTCCCACTCACAATAGCCTCAAGAATAATAAAATATCTGGGAACAAACCTAACCAAAACATACCAACAATCTCTACAACAAAATGTTTAAATCCTGAAGGAGATTGAAAATGACATCAAAAGATGGAAAGATCTCCCATGCTCATGGATTGGAAAAAATAATATAGTGAAAATGTCCATTTTACTCAAATTGATATACAGATTCAATGCAATCCCAATCAAAATCCCCCTGAGCTTCTTCACAGACTTGGAAAACATCCTTAAACTCATATGGAGAAAAAAGAACATACTTTCTACTCAGCACCCAATGGAACATTCTCAGAAATCGACTGGGACACAGAAAAAAAACCACTACAAGTACAAAATCATTGGAAATAATTTCATCCATTCTATCACACCACAGTGCAATAAAGCTCAATATCAACACCAGCATAAGGCCAACTATCTACAAGAATACATGGAGACTAAACAACACACTCCTGAATAATGAATGGGTCAAGGAAAAAAATAAAGAAAAAAATAAAAACAGTCCTGGAACTAAACAAAAAAGAAAATACAACACAGCAAAACATATGGGATATTTAAGAGCAGTCCTAAGAGGGATGTTTACAGCCCTAAGTACCTGCAGAATCTCTAAATGTGTTTAGGAATCAACCTACAGTTTATTTTCAGAATTTGTAATTTTGACTTATGTGTGGAGTGTATATATGCATATTTTGGAATAATATAAAATTAAAAAAAGAAGTAAGAGGACAAATAAATGAACTAACACTGTAGCTAAAAAAACACTTGAGAGACAGCAACAAATGAACCCTAAATCCAACAGACAGGAATAAATCACAAAAATCAGAGCAGAAATCAATGAAATAGAAACAAAGAAAACAATACAAAGAATCAATGAATCCAAAAGCTGGTTCTTTGAAAGGATAACCAAGATAGATAGACCCCATCCCAGTTAACCAAAAGATAGAAAGAGCAACTCCAACTCAATAGTATTCATGATGAAAAGGGAAGCACCACAGCAGAGAAAAGATCCAGATACTCATACGAGAATACTCCAAAAAACTATAATAAATTTGAAAACCCAAGAGGAATTGATCAATAGTTGAAATCCTAGAATTCACCAATGCTTAACCAAGAAGAGACTGGCTGCTTAGACATACCCATAATGTATGAGGAGGTTGAAATGTAATAGTAAACCTCCCAACTAAAAAAAGCCGAGACCAGATAATTTCACGGCAGAATTCTATAAAACATTTAAAAAGGACTTACAACCATTATTACTAAAACTGTTCGGAAGGATACAAGCAGAGGGAAACCTCCCAAATTCCTTCTACAATCAAAAAGATACAATCAAAAAAGTAAAACTATAGACCCATCTCATTAATGAAGACAGATGCAAAAATTTTTAACAAAATACTTGCAAACCGCATACAGACCCACATCAGAAAGCTCATCCATCATGACCAAGTTGTATTCATACCAGAGATGCAGGGATGGTTCAACATACATAAATCAATAACTATCACAAAACACATAAATGGAGTGAAAGACAAAAACATAAGATCATCTCAATCGATGCAGAAAAAGCCTTCAAAAAAATCCAGCAACCCTTCATGCTTAAAGTCCTGGAGGAAATTGGACTGTAGGGAACATTCCTCAACATAATCAAAGCCATATACAGCCAGGCATGGTGGTGCAGGCCTTTAATCCTAGCACTTGGGAGGCAGAGGCAGGCAGATCTCTGTGAGTTCGAGGCCAGCCTGGTCTACAGAGCGAGCTCCAGGATAGCTGGGACTAAAGAGAAGACCCTGTCTCAAAAATACCAAAACAAAAATCAAAGCCATATACAACAAACACACAGCCAACATCATTCTAAATGCAGACAAGTTAGAAGTATTCCCCTTAAAGGCAGGAACACAGTAAGGTTGTCCCCTATCACCACTCCTCTTCAATATAGTGCTTGAAAACACTTGCCAGGGAAATAAGGCAAGAAAGGGAAATTAAATGAGTACTAATTGGAAAAGAGGAAGTAAAACTATCCCTCTTTGCAGATCATATGATAGTTTACCTAAGGGGTGCTAAAAACTCTACCAGAAAACTCCTAGAAATGATTAAGAGTTTCAGAAAATTGGCAGGATAAAAAATTAACCTTGAAAAAACTACTAGCCTTTCTTTACACCAACAACAAGCAACTGGAGAAGGAATACAAGAAGACCTTCCCACTCACAATAGCCACAAAAACAATAAAATAGCTAGGAACAAACTTGACCAAAGACAACAAAAATCTCTACAACAAAAATTTTAAATCCCTAAAGAAAGAGATTTAAGAAGACATCAGAAGATGGAAAGACCTCCCATGCTCATGGATTGGAAAGATTAATACAGTAAAAATGTCCATTGTACCCAAATTGATATACAGATTCAATGCAATCCTAATTAAAATCCCCAAGAGTTTCTTCACAGACTTGGAAAAAAAATCCTTAATTTCATATGGAAAAACAAAAGACCCCAAATAGCCAAAGCTACCCTGGCCAAAAAGTGCAGGTGATGGGTGTGTGAAGTGTCCCAATATGATTTTCATGTTATGTATACACATAGTGAAACATATGGCTACCTCATAAATGTGTATAAATATGTGCTAATATAAACAAAACTAAAATCAAAACCTTGTATTAATAGTGTGAATTGAAAATTGACTTAACAAATCTTGATTTCTTACTCTAGTGCTAGTGTTAGTTTAGATTTGATTACTTAAATGGACCAAGTCCATTTCTATGTTATATCAAGCAAAAAGTATGTTTAAATGTAGAATAGATAACTGGGATAGTTCATGCTTTTCTTTACCACTTTGTTATTTACCCTCTAAGATTTAGCAGACTTTTCCTGTACATAGGAGTATATTAAATATTTAAGCTTTGTAGGCCATGTGACCTTGGAGTCAACAACTTAGTCCTTTCTTTGTAGCCATCAAATAGCCATAGATTATATGTGTATATGCAAGTGTGGTTAGGTTCCATTAAAACTTATTTATAAAAACAGGAGAGTAGTAGGATTTGGCACAATAGTTGCTCATTTTATGACTGACATTCATGTGATGAATATTAACGTGATAATTCATAAAAACACTAAAAACTATACATTGTATTAACATTAACTTTATGGAAAGTAGTCTGAAAGATGTTGTAGGTGATACATTTACTCATAAACTTAACTAACTCAACATACTACATGAAATCCTATATTCTCCAGCAGCATATAAATCTGTTAATTAAATCTCTCTAGCTGGGTGTGGTGGCACACACCTGTAATCCCAGCACTTGGGAGTCAGAGGCAGGCAGGTCTCTGTGAGTTAAAGGCCAGCCTGGTCTACATAGCAAGTTCCAGGAACAGCAAGGCCTACAAGAAGACCCTGTCTAGAAAAGACCAAAAAATGTTTCCAAAATGTTCCTCAAAACAAGCTTAAATAAAATTAAAAGCTGAATACAGTACATTGTGGGACAGAAAATAAAATAAAACCTGAAGAAAAATGCCACTATACAAATATGTATTTGTGTCAAATGTGTTCTCTATTTCAATACTCTTGTCTTTGAATCTTCCCTCTGTTAATTTTGATTAGCAGGCATTAGTATGAATTTCTTGCCAATACAGTTCTATCAATTACAGCCTTTCAAAATAATAGGAGCTTTAAAATGTGTCTCCTTCAGTGTTTACAAACAATCTGTGTTTGTGGCTCATACCTATAATTTGGATATAAAGTAGGAATATTTACAATTATTATGACTCAATACTTGCTATTCAACTTGTTGAATAGTTCATCTGAACACACTCAACTGTGAATATGCCTCTCATAACATGATTTGTGAATTTTATAATCATTCAAAATTCACCACTTATATTAGAATATTTTCTTGTTCTTTTTGTATATCTTACTCATCCTGTATGTCTTTCTCAGCCTGATTTTCATATTACACATCTCCCTGGTGCCCCAAGTAACATTTCCCCATGTAAGACTGGGAATTCCAATGATGTGATGGAGGAATATTAAGAAATATTAAGGGCCATGAGTAGTATCTATCTAAAAGAATAAGAACACCATTTTCCTTGGTATAGATCAAGTACTTCTTGGAGTGTTTGTACAGTGCACTGCTCTTTTATTTTAACATTAACACACTAACTTTCTGAGCACCCCCCCCCAGTTTTAATTTAGAGAAGACAGATTCTTAACCAGTATCTGTGTTCCTAGCAGCAATAAGTGACCCATTTTTCCAGAGTAGGGTCACAGTAAAATATCCATTCAACTAGGACATATAAAGAATGTTTTTGTGTTGGAGAAATGGCTTAGTGGATAAAAGCAATTGCTATCAAGTCTGTAGACCTGATGAGCTACCCAGGACCCACATGGTAGAAGGAGACTACTGATTACTACAAGTTGTTCTCTGAGTTCCACATTCATGCTGTGGCAAGAGCCTGCCTAACTACCCACCAAAATAAGTAAATAAATGCAAAAAAATGTATGCTTCAATGGGTAAGGTAACGGAGCCATCACATTATTAAACTGTCATTGTATGTGACAATTTCATGGACAAAGAAATGGTAAGAACACTTGAATGTAAGAAAAGTTTGGGTTTGGGTACAGGATAAGGTAAGAATGGTAAAAAATGCAAAGGATAATTTGCCTAAAGGAAATAATGCAATGAAAGTATAATGAACTAATTTATTTGCTTATTCTAAGAAATATTATTCTTCGATGTTTAAATAAGTTGCTTTATGTAGTGATGTATATTGATGAGCAAACACAATAAAGTTTTCATTGTACTGGAAAATATACATAAAACACATCCATATATATATATATATGTATATAATTTTGACAACTGACAATATTATTAAGAATATAATGAGGCTAATTTAGATAAAAAGCAATCTGTTTGTTCACATGATTGCTCACCTAGGTTCTTGTTTTCTTATTAAAAGAGAGGGTTTAAGGGCTGGAAAGATGGGTCATTATATAAACAAAAAGAGTTTATACAAGGAAAAAGATGTGTTTAGGACAGGGAGCTATGTGCTGGGGATATATTAATATAGAAGAAAGAAGAAACCACAGAAGAAAGAAAGATAACTGACAAGTGAGGAATTAGAAGGGGCTGTATGAAGATGTGTGAGAAGAAACTGCAGGATTGGTATGGAGAGAACATCTTTGCAAAATATTGCTATTTTGTGAAAATTATGCATGTTAACATTAATTTGTTCATTAAATTCAATTTCTCTTTCTCGCTGTTTCTATATTGATGTGAATAGTCTACTCTTTTATCAATTTGAGATGTGTAATTACTATGTTCCACATTTTTCTCTTAGTCTCCTGATAATTTCATATGCTCAGACTAGGGATCCCTGAGGGATGACTGTTATTTAATACATTTTAAGTAGTTCTTTACTGTTGTGGTTATTACAGTAAGTTACAATTATTGTTTATGCTTCTTTGAAATGATATACAGAAATTTGTCACCTTATTAATCATGCCATTCTGGGCATAACTTTTAGAACAAGTCATTGACAGTATCCAATTATTTTAATATACTTATTTATGAGAGACACATTTGATCAGGAATGATTTAAAGTCCATCTTTGAATTTCTGCACTGTGCCAAATTTCCAATAACTCTGTTATTTACCACTTCTGAAAAGATGCATGGATGCCAACAAGTTGTAGAATTCCCAAGCAGCCATAAATGGCTAATGATATTTATGTAAGGACCAAATACCTGTTTAACAGTATTGAGACTGAATTCTCATGTCACTACTGTCTAATAATATTGAAAGGCTCATTTTATAATCTATTCCCATCTTTTTTTTTTAATTTTATTTATTTCCGTATGTGTATGAATGTATTGTCTGCATGCAAGTTTGTGCACCCGCGACATGCAACGGCGCGGAGGTCAGAAGAGGGTGTTGGACTCCCCTGGAACTGGAGTTCTCCTGGAATTGGAGTTTCAGACGGCTCTCGGCCGCCATGTGGGTGCTGGGGATCGAACCCGGGTCCTCTGCAAGAGCGGTCGGCGCTCTTAACCGCTAGGCCATCTCTCCAGCCCCCTCTATTCCCATCTTTACGTATTGCTGTAACCTAAAGTAAGTGACAAGAGACAAATACACTTAGCAGTAAATGTCCTTGCTGAGTCCCTTATGCTAGTATGTGTCCTCTAGCCACAGAATGCCTGGTAGCTTTGTGACCACAAAACGAAATCTTATGAAATTTTATTACTGTTGGGGAAATATAAAGGGCAAGCAATTGTATGAATTATTCTTAACACTGGGGTTCCAATGAAGGACAACAGATGGCAGGATTATTTACTCAAGTGATTTTTCCATCAACTTTCTATCAGCATTTGACTTTCAGCAGTGTGACTGTTATGAAATTGCCAAACTCACCAGCCAGCTGGTAAAATCACTACTGTAAAAACTGACTATGTAGAAAACATATTGATGTCCAATTTAGTCTTTTACACCATATGCCTTTTTAAAAAGTGTTTGGAATTATCTGTATTAATAGAATATTAGTTATATAGAGTCATTGAGGGAGTATATTTCTAATTAAACATTAAATTCCATCCTAGTACAGACACAAATCTCACACTGTAGCAGATAATGTCACTGACCTGCACACACCATTCAGCACTCATCATTTCTGCACAAGCCAATGGCTTTGCAATAGAAGCCTCAGCTACAAGTGGCCTTTCTGGTTTGATGTGTGGAAAGCAGAGTACGACTGAGAACCCCAAGGTTTCTCCATTAAGAGGAAGAGAGCATTTTCATGGTCCCACTTGTCGCAAATTTTCAGACAAGAGTCCTCTCAATTCCATTATGCTCTCTGAAGCTGAAGTCATTAGAACTGCATCCTTTACAAAATGCGTTTTTCAATCACCAAGTTAAGGCAGAAGTGAAGAGGAGCTAAACTTTTCGTTAACACTGCTGCATTCTTCTTTCTTTGCCTTTTCTCTACATATCCATGGCATCAGCATGTGAGTTATTTCACCCATTCTCTGTTCTCTATCAGAAACTTCACAGTAGAATCTTATTGTTTGAGTGAATTTGTGTGGGAGTTTCCAATTCCTAGCCACATTCCCAATCTGAGAAATGAAAACTGTATGTTGTGTTATTATACCAGGTCTTCATAAACTTTTTGGCTATACATGTTAGGGGAGCAGAAATACTAAAATATGTCATACTTCATCAATATTGGTAGAAATATTGTCCCATCAAAATTAATTCAAATTTATTAAGTTAAAAAAGTAAACGGTTTTGGTTCAACTTATTTACAGCAACATATATAAATATATTGCACACTTAAAATATAATATAAATTATCAAGCAATAAAACACAGTAACATTGCAATTTATACCTGAAAAATAATCAGTGTTGGTAAGATTATAATTTATTTTTAACAGTAAAATTAACACATTGCTATTTTCATTCCCTATATGTGCTTAGTTTAGCATACATAAAATTTCATGTAAACAATCTCGTTAATGTTTATTTCTTAACGGTGAATCCAAATCAAATTTTTTAAGAATCACAGCCTCCCACTTGTTCATGGCAATATTCTTCAGAAAGAGTTGTTAATTTTTAATGTGGTTCACTAAGCAGCATTGGCCCATAAAAGCAAATAGGCTGTTTTCCCATTAATAGCTAAAATATTCAGCCTTTGTAAATACTTAACCTAAGGGTGATAGTTATTATTTCTCCTGGCATCTTTATAGAATTCAAGGCCATCGAATAACAAGTAATGTTTTAAAAGCTATACTTTCTACCTGATGTATCACTGTGATATATCAGACAGAGCATTAATATCCAGAATACATAAATTACTCAAAAACCAAAGGATCAAGATAAAAACGACATTATCAAAAGATGGAGTAAAGAGCTGAATAGAGAATTCACAAATGAAGAAGTGAAGATGGCTGAGAAATCTTTCAGAAAGCGTTCAACATTGCTAATAATTAAGGAGATGCAAATTAAAACCAGCTTAAGATTTCACCTTACCCTGTAAGAATGACCAATATTAAGAAAACAAATGACACCAAATGCTGGAGAAGTTGTGGAGAAAGGGAAACACTCATCCACTCGTGGGATTGCAAACTTGTGCAACCCCTATGGAAACCCTTAAAGTTTCCAAAATGAGCCTACCCCCTGACCCAGTCATACCACTCCTGGGTATATACCCACAAGACTCATCCTATTGCAAAGACACATGTACATCTATGTTTATTGCAGCTCTCTTCACAACAGCAAAAAGCTGGAAGCAACCCAAATGTCCCTCAACCAACGAGTGGATACAGAAAATGTGGTACATCTACACAATGGAGTCCTATGCAGCAGTAAAGAAAGATGACATCATGAACTTTGCAGATAAGTGGATGGAACTAGAAGACATTATGCTAAGTGAGGTAACATAGTCCCAGAGAAACAAATGACGTATCTTGTCCTTCATTTGTGGATGCTTGCACAAAATACCTAGTTGCAAGGCAAACTGAGCATCGTCTTTGTTTTATTTATTTATTTATTTATTTATTTATTTATTTATTTATTTATATTTTTTGGTCTTTTTGAGACAGGGTTTCCTTGTAGCACCAGCTGTCCTGGAACTCACTTTGTAGACCAGGCTGGCCTTGAACTCACAAAGATCCGCCTGCCTCTACCTCCCAAGTCCTAAATATTTATTTTTTATATGAAAGCAGAAGTATGGTTAACAGGTGAGTTCAAGGCCAGCCTGATCCACAGAGTGAGTTCCAGGCCAGCTGGAGCTATAGGGAGACCCTGTCTCAAACACACACACACATACACACAAAAGGTGAATCACTTAATGGGCTTGAGAATTAACCTACCACTTATGTTCTGAGTTTGTAATATTAGTATACGGGTGGAGGATGTGTATGCATATTTTGAAGTAATATAAAATTAAAGGGGAAAATGTGGAAAAAAAGACTGTGAGAACGATGCAAGACATGTATGGCAGAATGTAGGAACAGGGTGGGGTGGAGGGCATGGAAAGAAGAATGTGTCTAAATTGAACCGAGTAATGATGTATGAAATATGGAAAATGTCAATAAAAAATCTGAAAAAAGCTATAACTTCTTTCTAGTCTGGAAAAATGAAGGCTAGATCTAAATATTAGGGGATTTTATGATTTCTACTTCCCTGTTTTTACATAAGATAATTGGTGACACACCAGTTCACATTGTCACCTTGTGAATCAACATGATTTTCATAACTTTCCTTAATGGTATTCAACTTTCTTCCTGAAAACCCTCATTAGCAGTTCTTGATGCTTAGAAAAAGGAGTAGGCAGAAGTGTCAGCTATCTCAGATGGGTATTTCTGGCTGAATTGCTATTTTCCTCAATCCTTAATCAAAGTGCCATATTTGAGAAGTTCTACATTCTGAAAATAAAGTTCAATGCATTTTTGAGGTTGGTCTTTCTATGTATCAGGAGCTTGTGAAAAATAATTCAGTGAAAATTCTTCAAGTCACAGTGACGGCTTACATTATGTATGTTATTACATTGTGAGAAATGCCATTCTAGGTGGCTCATACACCTCTGACTGTTATTTGCAATTTAAAAAAGAGCAAACATGGAGAGAATCAAGACATTTTCACAAGTTCTCCAGCTATTAAGTAAAGTAACTGTGATTGATCACACTCTTTCTGAAAATAACAGTCAACCTCTTAACCACTCCTAAAATTATGAGTGAAATATATCAGATCAATATTTTGTTGTATAATGAAATTGATAACCCTTCATTCACTGTGTTTTGGGTAAAGAAATAAGGAGATGATGAGAGTGAATTTATTGACAAACTTATTCTTAGTGAAATACCGCATAGTTATTTTTTCAGGTTTAAAAAATACACAATATTTTTAGAAAGCATGGCTGTGCAAGTATCTCTGTAGTAGGAGGAGATTTGGGGTATATGTCAAAGAATGGTATGAGCAGATCATATGGTAGATTTACTTTTAGTTTTTTAAACAGTTTTCCATACTGTTTTCCACAGTGGTTGCACCAGTTTTTAATCCCACCCAGAGTGGAAGAGTGCTCCCCCTTTCCCCAGATTCACATCAGAATTTGTTATCATTTGATTACTTAATCTTGGCCATTCTGACTGGGGATAGATGAAAACTTAAAATAGATTTGATTGTGTTTTGTAATTATTAAGAATGTTGAATGCTTTTTAACGTGTCTTAGCCATTTTTTTCTTCATATGAGAGCCCATTTTTAAATTGTCTTTTCTTGATTTTTTTGTTTTTTGAATTCTTTGTATGCTGTGCATATTAATCCTTTGTCAGATATATAGCTGGTGAAGACTTTCTCCCATCTCCTGGGCTCTCTTACCTCGATTTATTGTCCCCTTTGCTGGAAGTAGCTTTTTAGTTTAATGAGGTTCCATTAGTTGATTGTTGACCTCAGTTTGTGAATGACTGATATCTGGCTTTATTTGATTTAATAAGTTTGGTTATGAAGTGACCCTGATTTTGGGGGGCCCTGAAAGGCATTGTGGCCCTCTAGTTAAAGTAGGGGCTTATGGAGATCAGGTGATAAAAGGAGATTTGTCTGAATTATGACTCACAGTTGGTTCAGTATGTCCCTGCACTCATCCTGTGGTTATTTTCCTAATTCCAGAATGCATAATTGGCATAGATATACATTGAAGTTTGCAGATTCTCCATATTGGTTCCCTGACCTGTGGACTGATGGCAATTATTATTAGAAAAGCCAAATCAGATACACTAGAGTTGCAGAGGAAAATAGTGGAGCAAAAACAATGTCACATCACTGGAAGGATTACAGGTATTAGTGCCACCATCAAATATTTGAAAGATGCAGGGCTCATGGTTCACACCACATCCCCCTTTAACTTTTATGTATAGCCTCTCCAAAAGAGAGTTGGATCATGGAGAATGACAGTTGATTATCACAAAATTAATCAAGTAGTTACTTTAATTGCAGCTGCTGTACCAGATGTGATTTCTTTTCTTGAGTAAATTAATACAACTCCTGGTAATTTGCTATGCAGCCATTGATCTGCAAAATGCTTTCTTCTCTATACCAGTCCATAAGGATCACCAGAAGCAATTTAGTTTCAGAGGGCAAGGCCAACAGTACACCTTCACTGCTCTACCTCAAGGGTAAATTAATTCTCTAGCCTTGCGTCATCTTAGTTTGAAGGATCTTGATGGCCTGTTTCTACCACAAAGTGTCACACTGTTCCATTATATTGATGCCATTATGATGTCTGGATCCAGTGAGGAGGCTGTAGCAACCACTTTGGACTTGTTGGTAAAGCAAATGCACACGAGAATGGGAAAGAAATCCTACCAAAATTCAAGGGCCTTCTAACTCAGAGAAATTTCTAGGAGTTCAGTGGTGTGGATCATAGAGAGCCACTCCATCTAAGGTGAAGGATAGGTTGTTCCACCAGTCCCCTCCCACCATCAAAAAAGAAGTAGAATGCTTCGTGGATCTCTTTGAATTCTGGAGGCAGTACGATATTAAGCTGGGTGTGTTACCATAGCCAATATATTAAATGATTCAGAAGGCAGCTAGCTTTGTGTGGGGGTTAGGACAGGAATCTTTAACAGGTCCCAGCTGCTGTGCAGGCTGCTATGGCACTTGGGCCATGTGATCCAGCAATCCCAATGGTGTTTGCTGTGTCAGAGGCAGATAGAGATGTCATTTAATGTCTTTGGCACGCTCCTGTGGGCAAATCACAGTGTAGACACTTTGGAATTTGGAGCAAATTCTGCCTTGATCTGCAGACAACTATCGTCCTAATAAGAGACAGCTATTAGGATTTAATAGTCTGCTCTTGGGATTAAATGGGCTAACCTGACAATGGGCCAACAAGTTGAGTTACCATGTGACCTGATGTACGCATCATGAGCTGGGTGTTATTAGACCCCCAAACCATAAAGTAGGATGCCCACAATATTAATCCCTTATCAAGTGGAAGTGCTATATAAATGATTGGGCCCAAGCAGGCCCTGAGAGCATAAGCAAGTTAAATTAGATACCCAAATGTCTATGGCTCCTATTACTGTTATAATGCCTTCTGTTCTCAAGCATACAATTATGGCTTCATTGGGTGTGCCCTAAGATCTGTTGACTGAGGAAGAGAAGAATGGGGCCTGGTTTATGGATGGTTTATGGAAAGTTCTGCATGCTATTCAGGCACAAACCAGAAGTGAACAGCTGCAGCATTACAGCCAATTTCTGGGACACTCCTGAAGGACAATCGTGAATGAAAATCTTCTCAGTGGGCAAAATTTCAGGCAGTGCACATGGTGATGCATTTTTCTTGGAAGGAGAAATGGCCAAGTATTCAATTATATACTGACTCATGGGCCAATGGTTTGGCTGGATGGTCAGGGACTTGGGAGAAACACGACTGGAAAATTATTGAGAAAGACATTAGGAGAAGAAGTATATAGATATATCTCTTCAAATGGGAAAATGTGAAGATACTTCTGTTTCATGTAAATGGTGATCAAAAGGTGCTTTCAGGAGAGGATGACTTGATAATCAAGTAGATTGGATGACCCATTCTGTGGACAATCAACTTCTCTTTCTTCCTATACATCCCATTACCCAATGGCCCATGAACAAAGTGCCCATAGTGGCAGAGACAGAGCTTAGTCCTGGGATTGACATCATGGACTCCCACTGAATTGGCTATAGCTCCTCCTGAGTGGTATATCTACCAACAGCAGAGAACAACATCGAGTCCCCAATATGGCAGTATTCACCTGGGTAATAAGCTGACAAACTGGTGGCAGTTGACTACATTGTAACACTTCTATCTTGGAATAGATGATGCTTTGGCCTTATAGGAACAGATACATATTCTAGTCCTGGATTTGCCTTTCCCATATATAATGTTTCTTAAAATACTACCATCCATGGATTTACAGAATGTCTCATCCACCATTATGTTTTTCAATACAGCATCACTTCTGACCAGGAAAATCATTTTACAGCCAAAGAAGTGTGACAGTGGGCCCATGGTCTTGGTTTTGCTGTACTCCCACCATCTTGAAGCAGTTGGCTTGAAAGAATGGTAGAATGGCATTTTAAAGGCAGAATTATATTGTCAACTAGGTGGTAATATCCTGGAGGGTTACAGCAGAGTCCTTCAGAAGGCAGTACATGCTTTGAATCAGCATCCAATGTATGGTATTGTTTCTCCTATAGCCAGGATGAACAGGTCCAAGAATCAAAGTGTGGAAGTGGGAATGGTTCCACTTACCATCACTTTTAATGACACAGTAGGAATTTTTTTTCCTTCGAGTACCTATGACATTGTGTTCTGCTGACCTAAGTTTTGGTTCCAGTGGGGAAATGTTTCTGCCAGGAGACAGCAAAAGCAACCAAACAGCTCAATGTAATATTGAACTGGAAGCTAAAACTTCCCCCTGGCCACTTCGGGCTTCTACTGCCTTTAAGCCAACAGGCTAAGGAAGGAATAACAGTATTAGGAGAGGTGATTGACCCAGACTACCAGGGGGCAATTGGACCATTTCTCCACAAGGGGTAAGGAAGATTATGTGTGGAGGCCAGGAGAGTTTTTAGGGTATATTTTGATGTTACCATGTCCTGTGATTAAGGTAAGTGGAAAGCTGCAATGACCCCAATCCTGGTAAGATAACAAATTGTACAGACTATTCAGAGATGGTGTTGTCACTCCTTTTGGGAAAGAGCCAAGACCTGCAGAGGTGCACACTGAGGGTGGAAGATATGCAGAATGGGTAACACAGGAAGGCAGTTCTAAATATCAGCTAAGGCCACTTGCCAGTTGTTGAAATGACTTAAATTTCTATGAGTGTTTCTGTTTTATTTTGTTATGGACATGCTTGTGAATATACATGCATATGTTAAGAAAATTTTTGTGTTTTGTTTCCTTTTTAAAAAATGTTTAATTGAGCCCAGTGCGGTGGCACACGCCTTTAATCCTAGCACCTGGGAGCCAGAGGCAGGCAGATCTCTGTGAGTTCAAGGCCAGCCTGGTCTACATGGTGAGCTCCAGGCCAGTTGGGACTAAAGGGAGACTCTGTCTCAAAAAAAGATCTCAGGGACTGGAGAGATGCCCTAGGGGTTAAGAGCGCTGACTGCTCTTGGAGAGGACCCAGGTTCGATCCCCAGTACCCACATGGCAACTGAACAACTGTCTTTAATTCCAGTTCCAGGGGAATCTGACACCCTCTTCTGACCTCCAAGGCATTGCACAACATGGGTGCACAAACCTACATGCAGACAGTACATTCATACACATAAAAAATCAAAAAAATTAAAAAGACCCCCCAAAATGTTTAATTGATATAATTGTTAAGTGGTTAAGTATTGTAAATCCATATTATTATATTTAGATTTATGAGATAATAAAATGCTAAGGATGCCTCAAGGATCCTACCATCTATTCTAAAAATATAATGCCTTTGCAGTTGTACACAAGATAGTACTATCATGGTAGGAGAAATTATTAGCTTGCCATTGCTTTCGTTGGAAAATTAAGCATGGCATAAGGACATGTATTTGGATACCAAGTTGACAAGGGGTGGATTTCTGATGGCTAAACTTGGTTGTCAACTTGACTGGATCCAGAATTAACTTAATTGAAACAGACTATCTTGATCTGATTATATGAAGCCAGCTTTCTTATGGCAGCCAAAGAAATGTGAGAAGCAAACTTTAAAAAAAAAGAGAGAAGCAAACTTTAGGTTTTTGCATGTTTGTTTTTTTTTTCTCAGGGGTGAATGCATCTTATTGCTGTGCATTCCATCAATGATACTAGAACTAACTTCTTTGAATTCTAACTTAGACTAAATACTATCATATCTCCAGGAATACTTAAGACCTTCAGTGCCACATTGGGACTGCTGAGACATGCAGGGTCATAGGCTGAGTAATTACTAGATTCTCAGCCTGTCCAATGTGGCACAGCCAGTATTGGCCTACTTAGACCCTATCCTGTAAGTCAATCTTATAAATCTCCATATATATATATATATATATATATATGTTTATCACTTTCTTTCCTTTAGAGAACCCTGACTAAAATATATTGCATTTTCTACTTCCTATAAATTTGGAATAAAAATAAAAAGATTTAACATCCTGATTTAACACAAAGAAAATAATAGCACAAAATAGATATTGAGTTGTTTTGAAGAATGCACATCAAATGAAGGACTATGATGAGAGTGAATGGAAACAAATGACTAAGAAGAACAACCACTCCAGCTTCCTGTCTAGACTGGCATCTAGATTGAGAAAATTTGAGGGAAAGCTCAAAATGCTAGGTGACCTCTTAGATTTAAGGAGGTGGAGTTCTAAGTTCAAGGGGGAAAAGCAGGTTACATATCATAAGGAAGACAAAGCTTCCTTCTGATTTCCATATGGATACTACTCCATATGTATATGTGAGAAAAGTATCCACAACTTGGGGGAAAAATACACTAAAATCAACATAGTGCAATTTTGCCTGGGATGGTTACCAGCAGCCAATCTGAAACAAAACAAAGCACCTAATCTTTCAAGGGGCATCAGAATATGCAGAATGACTTTGCCTCATTATTGAGACAAAATTAGAACCAGTTAGTCACAAGAGATAATGTAAAAAAATCTGTTAATATGAAGTTATTTCAAATTAAATTAAGTGTGTCTCAGAAAAAGATTAAGAAAATTGATTCAAATACCAAAGTATAAAAGCTCTGAGGTATTAAATTTCCCACTGTCTGAAAGACAATTAAAAAATGACCAGATATCCCAAAATATAACAAAATAGCACTCAGAGTGAGGATAAAGTACAGTAAGTAACTAAAATGGAAGCAGAACACAAACAGTAAATATATATGGTAAATATAGGAATATATATATATTTTTTCCATTTCAATAAGAAGGTATAAGAAAGAATAGTTGATTAGACACATACTAGATGTGAAAATACCCAAATGTTACATCTAAGAAATGTAAGTAACAACACACGCTCTCAAAAACATACACTACCTGAACAGGAATGGTGATTCAGGCTTTTAATCCCAGTACTCAGGAGGCAGAGGCAGGTGAATATCTGTGAGACTGAGGCCAGCCTGATCTCTACAGTTAGTTCCATAATAGCTGGGACTACAAGGATATGCTTTCTCAAAAAACCTCAATCAATCAAACAATCAATCAATCAATCAATCAATCCATCCTAGTAGGGATTTACCAAAGATGAGATGCAAAAAAGATTAATAGAATATGAAGATGACTATGATACAATGGATAAATAAATTACTTGATTTAAAATGTGCACAAAAGAGCTTGGGAGATGGCTCAGCAGTTAAGAGTATTGGCTGCTATTGCAGAGGACCAGGGTTCGGATGCCAATATCCATAGAGCAGTGTTCAAAACTGTAGTTCCAGGTGATCCAACACCATCTGGATTCCACAAGCATTGCATGCATGGGTGCACCTACATACATGCAAGGAAAACTCACTCATTAAGTAGATAAAAAATGCTGAACATATTTTTCATCCTAACTTCATATATGTAAAGCTTTTTTCTTTTTTTAATTTTTTATATTAATTTTATTGGGTGCATTTCATTCAACATTTCTTAATCAAATTTAGACTCATTCATCCATTCATGCCCACTCCTCGTAACCCCCCGCCTCGCCAGGGTCTCATGGATTCTGCCATACATGTTAAGTTCTGTCTTGCATGTTTTTCTCAGGCCTTTTTAAACCTTTTCATGCAGAAATTTACTGTTTTGGTCAGTTCTTTGAACAGGTTTTTCTCTCTCTTTTTTTGTTCCCTTTAATTTTATATTACTCCAAAATATGCATACATACACTCCATACATAAATCAAAATTACAAAGTCTGAAAATAAACTATAGGTTAATTCCAAAACACATTTAGGGATTCACATTTTGACAGTAAAGTTGCATGCAGGTAAAAAGAAATATAACTTTACATTCCAAATTACATAGTAAGTTGATGTATGTTTTAATATACCTAAAGCTTTTTAAACTGCCATTTGCAGCAGATGATGGTTGGGTGAGGAAGACCTGGCCTTTTCTAGAAAAGAGACTCCAGATAGGCTAACTAGAGCTCAGCCAAGGAAGTGTCACTGAGGAGTGAGCAGGGAGAGTATTTTGGCAAAATGGACCCTAACACAAACAAGAGAATTTGTGAACTCCTGGGGGTCGGGGGAAGGAAGGTGTCAAGGGAGAAGTCGGTATAACGGCAATTGAAACTGACTGAAAAATTATGTATGAAGCACATAAAAAAGTAGATCCTGAAAAATAAACAAAAGCAAAAACGAAACGCCAATCCATACCAAGCACAATGGTAGTGGTAGTGTAACAATTCCTTTCCAAAGCAAAATAACTCCACCATGTGGGTCATAGAATAATTGTGTATTTTTACTTCTATGTTGTTTGATTTACTTCACAATTAACATATATTAAATTTATACTAAATGATCTTTCCTTTATCAGATATCTATGGTCATTCAGTATTTTTATATACCCTCAGAACACTTTATATTGCTCTGTTATGTTTATTTCTTCTAGTCAGAGATCTCATTATGCTTCCTTTGGTCAAAGTTCACTTTGTTGCTATTCAGAATGCACCTTCTATATGATAGCAGATTGGAAATTCATGACCTTCCTGTAATTCATGTTTATGCTTGTGTGTGTGTGTACTTTTTTGATTGATAAAACTATAATAACCCAAGATTTTAAAAGTGTTCCTTTTATGTGTTTACATAGCTTGCTATTTACATGGGGGTTTGAATGCTCAGTTCCTTAACATAAGAAGACATTTACTAGGCAAAAACACTTGAGAATTGAGAATGGTAAAGTCTAATGTTATATTGCTTATGTGAATTTTAAAATGTTTAAAGTGTTTAATAACCTATCATTTTCTTTTCTTTCATGTGTCTTAATCAGTACTTTGTGGCTTTAGAAGTTGGCCACAATTCAAACTTAACTGATTGAAAATTGCAACATGAACAACTTAAGCAAAAGAGCTACAAAAATCCTTAAGCCTTGGCATAATAAATGCCGTATTTCTTAAACCTGATCTATATATTTTATTAACTAAATATATACTCCACAACCAAATCTATTTTATCTGCATATTAAAGGACAGAACAGGTTGGATTTAAATGATTCTCTGGGTATAATCCATATATGTTGCATTTCCATTAGTGTAAACCAGAAACAGTCAATAAGTACTAACAATTAGCTATGCATTGTTTTGGCCTCTGGACTATCTCAGAAGGCATTTTGTCAATAGGATGTATAGAAATATTGCTACATAACTACAAATTGTCTTGAGGGAAATCGACTTGTAATTTTATTGTGATGGATATTTCTAGCAAATACATTACTGCTAAGTATACCACATGTTTTCCCTCTGGATAGAAACCAACACAAGGCAAAAATACACACTATCCCAAAGCCACATTATACCTTGCTGTAAGATGATTTCCTGCATCGGAGATGCAGTTACACTTCTAGTTCATCAGATGACCCACTTCTCCCTAGGCTGACTCACTCATCCTTTCACAAAGAGTTCATAGCAAAATTTCCCAACATGCGTTTTATGGTGATTTTATACCATGTCCACAGAACATCACATAAGTCAAGAATCAGAAAATTCGTTCATCTTTCCAGCTGAAGCTAAAGTAGCAATGAATTCACAATATGCTTGCAAAGATAAGGACAATGTTGAAAAAAGAAATCTCAAAAATCTTACCTTAAGATACCATTTATACTTCGCATGTTCCCAGTTTTCAGGATTTTGTGTCTTTTTGAAAAACTGTTCAGCTTCAGTTAGCCATTGATTAAATATTTTCATTTCATAATGGAAATGCCGCCATTTCTCAACAGATCTATCAAATCGCCTATAAGTGGAAGGCATAAAAAAGAAAAAAAGTTCTATAAAATATATTCTATGGCTATCAGAGATATTTTTGTTTATGTGCCAAATATATAATTATTTTAGTGTATTCCATTTATAGATATCAGTTTCAGTGATCACATATAACTAACATTAAGAATGAAGCATGAATTAAAAAGAAAAACTAATTATTCATTTACAATTAGATATATTCTTGATTAAATGCAAGATAAAACAGATATTTTTCAAGTATTGGTACCTTCTTCCCTATGATCATGTTTATTTTTCAAGTAACTCTAGGTATTTTAAAACATTTATAATTTTTAACAAATCGTTTACAAGCCACGTATTTAGTTTTAAAACAGTTTTGGATAAAAAATAAGACAATCTCATTAAGTTTATGAGTTCTAACATTACTCCTAACTCAAAAGTTTGGTTAAGATCATCAAGCACCCAGAATGACAAATTTAAGCAACCAACTAGTTGATACTAGATTGAAGGTAATGATTTTTTTTTATCTTACTTGTATTTATCAACATTTTAAACCGCAAGACCAAAGGAAATGTGAAATGATTAACAAGAATTTGATACCTTGTCATATTCTGGTCACTGAAAATACCAAGGAAAAAATGACAGAATAAGGATTTCAATTAACTATAAAGACAACTGTACATAAGAACTGACTAAGACCTTTAAAACAACAGAACAAAACCCAAAATACTAATCCTTGGGGTCTAATACAAATCAACTGATCCAGCGTTTTTAGAAGTAGGATTCTAACATTGATTATTTACTTATGTGAATCAACAAGTTTCATTTCCATAGAGGGGCCTTGACAACATATCAGTGGCTATAACACTTAAGGAAAATCTGTCTCTCTCTCATCCAGCTTTAACTGCCAATATACCATTAGGAAAACCATGGCCTCATACAGCATTTCCCTTAGCAACCATTATTAACTCAGCAAATGCTCACAATGCCTTTCCCTCCTCCATGATGAAAATTGAGGGGTTATAATATTATGCATGTCTACTTCATGTAAATAGAGCTGCTACAGTTCAAGAGAGCAAAGACAATGGCACCCGTTATTTTAAAAGCTCCTAGGTGATTCTAATGTATACTAGGGTGAAAATGACAGTATTAAAGCAAGATTTGAAGTCTACTCGACATTTGGGGGCAGGTACAAACAAGAGTCTGCTAGAATTAAGCCAAAACCCATTTTTAAAGTTCTTGCTTATGCGACTCAAAAGTTTAGTGGTTTATGGACATTTTTGAGTCCCAGTCTCATAATGTAATACTTTTTATTTCTGATTCCTGTCTCATCTGTTCTCTCCAGACACTTAACTTCATTTAGAGATTTCAAGTACCAAACACAAGTCACATTTCCCTACTGATTTACTGGGAAAAATGGAATTTATTTTTTAAATAGTAACTATATCCAGACATTGGAATACTGGTATTTATAATACTATGTGTATACAGGTTCATTGATAACTTCAATATTCTACTCATCGTGATAATCATCAATCATACATTTGAATTAAAACTGAGAAACAGTAATTTTCCAAAACTTTAAATAGCATTATTAAATAGTAGAGAGGGAGTTCTTTCCCAGATATCTCTGGCTTAAATGGTTCCTGTCCACTCCCTTCTTTATTCTCTATCAGGGATTATCTTTATCCAGAATGAATGTCCAAATGACCAGCAAAACAACTGAAAACTATAAGAGCTTTCTACATTTTCCTTCTTTACTACCTAGTACATATTATATATTTATATAATCCTTGCATTTTGGGAAGATTGAATTTAATAAAGTAATATATTTCTACTTTAAAAGAAATAAATAAAACAGTAGCTTAGTAATGATAAAGGCAAAGAACGAGAGCATGAAGAAGCCTTCTCTAACCATAGCTCGTTTAAAGGAAGAATCTGTCTTTGATAAGTGTCCTAGAATTCCTCAAAACATATCCTTTACCAACAAAATGATAAAATGAATATTATGCATGTTTATAAATAATCAAGCATTCACATATGATCACTGGCATCTCATATACAATAAATGACCTAATAATATACCCCAGGTGTTTAATTCCTTTAAGAACTGAATGTTGCATGTCTTATAGTAAGCTGTATCATTGGAAACTAAGAATTGCTATTGAAAATAATCTCAAAGATTGAGGCATACTTAGCACTGTTTCATCATGGTGAGACAAGAACTTACTTTTAAAATTTATCTTAGTTATTTTTGTTTATGTGTATGTGTGCATTTCTGTGAGAATGTAGACCATGTGCATGCAGGTGATCACAGAAACCAGAAGAGGTTGTGAGATCCTCTGGAGATTTCAGGACTCAAGAAGTGAGGCTTGATAGACTCTGCTGCCACAAAGACTGTCTATACTCTCCCTGTTCTTTCTGAATTCCTCGGTCATGGGGATTATACATCAGTCCCATCCCTCCTGAAATATCTTGTTTTCGTGTGTCTATGTTTACTCCAATGCATGCAATCCAAAGCTTTGAAGCTCTAACAATTTTCTCCAAACAAGTTACAAACCACTTCATAAGGATGTAGCTTATTTGATACACTAGGCAACCACTAAAACTTTGAAAACTAAATTTGATTTAATATTTATTATTAAAATTAGTGTAAAACTGAGTAACTCC
This sequence comes from Rhizomys pruinosus, assembly GCA_009823505.1. Taxonomy (NCBI): domain Eukaryota; kingdom Metazoa; phylum Chordata; class Mammalia; order Rodentia; family Spalacidae; genus Rhizomys; species Rhizomys pruinosus. The sequence continues at coordinate 151,669 of VZQC01008053.1, read as the reverse complement.
ATTCAAATAAAATACTAAAGAAAAAGCATGTGCTTTATCCTTGATGACATTTAATGTGAGTGATAATATTTTAAATAGCCTTTCAAGCATCGCTTAATATAATAAGATGTAATCTTCAGTATTTACTATAAATTCTTAATAGCAGTCTAAATTTGTTCTTGGAATTATCATATAAAATTACACATGACTACTTATAAACTTCAAGCCATAGGGGTTTCTGAATGCATATATATATATATATACATATATATGGATATTCATATATATGTATGGATTTTATGGCTTTTACAATTTTACACTTATAAATTTAATCTCTAATCTTTGACTCTACCCCCTTAAATTCCCTCATTCCATTATTTCAATGGTCTACATGTGAGGAAAATAACAGTATCAAATCGAAACATAAAAGATGACATCATAAATAGTATAGCATTCAGGGAAATAAATGCTTTACTTTCTGTGTTATCTCTATGGGAGAATAAATTCAGGATTTCTTTTCCTACTAATATGAAGAAAAGTTGACTGAACTAAATAAAGGACAAAAGTATCACTGTAAACAAAACGATAATAAATCAAGTGATTTTAAAATTTTGCAAATATTAAAATTCTCATTCACTATGAGAGTGCTATTTAAAATTACAGTGCTGTTTCATTTATGTGCAGCATAACTTATTTCCTGCTGTTCTAAATCATGTTAGTCAGATTATTCTCAAGCATAAATTACATTTAGGGAGTAATTTAGGTACTTTGGGACACACTTTAACACTTTCAAGCCATTAAGGTGCTGCTCAATTCCAAGAAATAAATTTAAATAAATAACACCCCAGTAGTCTTTTGACATATCCATTGTGACATTATACTTAGGCCTGCATATTCAGCACTGGGCTGCTGGTTATTTCTCTTACATATTTCATCTTTGATTAGGTGAATGGGAAGGATCTTGGCTGAAGTCTCATGTTTGAAAGTCTAGGTAGCCAATAAATAAAGGTTAATTGGTTATCTACCCAGGGTGCTAGTATCTTGCTACTTTCTTATTGATAAAGCTCAGATGTTCGTCATTCCCCAGGGACCCATATGTGGGAAGCTTGGTGCTTAATTTGATGGTATGGTGTTGAGAACATTAAGGGGTGGGGCCTAATGGGAAGCCATGAGAGGGTCTACTTTCTGTAGGGATTAAGATAGCTCTCCTAAAAGGATTATAATAAGATCCTGAGGCCCTTCCTGCACAGGTCTTTTTGCCTTCGTATCTACTAATGTGATTACTTCTTCCCACACACATGCTGCTGCCATCCTATGACAGCTATACGGTTCTTACCAGAGTAGATCTAATGCTGACATAATACTCTTCAATGACCAGAATTGAGAACTAAATAAACACACACCCCCTTTTTTTAAACGATGACTTATCTCAGGTATTTCTTTACAATAGCAAAAAGCAGACTATTAAACATCCCTCTTATTCCCAAGTAATACAATTATTTAGTAACACCTGCATAGATAAACACTCATGAATATTTCTCTACAGGAACTGAATCACTTGGTGGAGAGTTCCTGTGGCATGAATTTGCTCACTCTTTCCAGAGTTATTTTTATTTTGATCCCAAGAACACTGTCTCTGGCTTTCTTTCTAGACTAATGCAGAGTCTGTACTTGATTTACATACAGAGCCCAAATTTGCATGTGTACATTTAATCTACACTAAGCTGTGTGGAATTCTGAATTATACCAATTGAACAATGTTTGGACCTAAACTCATCCTCATGCCTCGTCAGACAAGCCAAGTAGTGATCAGACCATTCAGATAGCAATTCAGGTATTAAGATTAACTAGGTGTCCTTTGGCAAGCAAATGATCTTTCTAAAAGTGGATCATAAAAATGTGAAATTCTAAAAAAATGTGAATTTCTTAAGTGGTACCTTCCAGTGATCAACACAACTTGACAATATGTTACTTTTAAATTTTAACTGTTGTCATTCATATGGTGTATATATCACCTTAGTTTTTATTTGCATGCCACGTAATATCAAGACTTGCATACTATTCACATGTTTAATGACTCTTTGTATTTCTTTTTTTTTTTTTTCAGACGGTTCTCAGCCACCATGTGGGTGCTGGGGATCGAACCTGGGTCCTCTCTAAGAGCGGTCGGTGCTCTTAACCACTAGGCCATCTCTCCAGTCCCTGAAAATATTTTTTTTTCCAAGTAAATTTATTTTTATTTTTTTAACAAATCTAGACCCATGTTCCCGCCCATTCCCCCACCCCGCCAGAGCTCATGCATTCTGCCAAACATGCTTTTCATCTCTTTCTCAGTCTTTCTCAATATTTTCCATGAGGAAGTTGATTGTTTTGAGCAGAAGTTCACTGTTTCAGTAAGTTCTTTGATGCAGTCCTTTCTGTTTTTGTTGTTGTTGTTGTTGTTTCCAATATGCATGATGCCCAACTGCTTTGGACAAAAGCTCAGGGGGCCCTACACAAGAAATACTTACAACTAGGTAACTGGCACTAGCATCCACAGATGAGGGATACCATTCGTCGTTTGTTTTTCTTGGACTGTGTTACTTCACTCAGCATGATGTCCTCTAGCTCCAGCCATTTTCCTGCAAAGCTCGTGATGTCGTCTTTCTTTACTGCTGCATAGAACTCCATTGTGTAGATGTACCACATTTTCTCTATCCACTCGTCAGTTGAGGGGCATTTAGGTTGGTTCCAGCTCCTTGCTATTGTGAAGAGAGCTGCAATAAACATGGCCGTGCATGTATCTCTGTGGTGGCGTAAGTCTTGAGGGTACATGCCCAGGAGTGGTATGGCTGGGTCGGGTGGCAAGTTCATTCCAAGTCTTCCAAGGGTTCTCCACACTGCTTTCCATAGTGGCTGTACGAGTTTACATTCCCACCAGCAGTGGATGAGTGTTCCCCTTTCCCCACAACCTCTCCAGCACTTGGTATCATTTGTTTTCTTGATCCTAGCCAGTCTTATTGGAGTAAGATGATATCTTAAAGTGGTTTTCATTTGCATTTCCTTAATGATTAGTGATGTTGAACAGTTCTTGAGGTGTTTCTCAGACATCTCTAATTCCTCACTTGTGAAGTCTCTGTTCAGTTCTTTGCTCCATCTATTGAGTGGGTCATTTGTTTTCTTTTTTCTTTGTTTTTTGAGTAGTTTATATATTCTGGAAATCAATGCTTTGTCAGATGTATCTGCAGTGAAGGTTTCCTCCCACTCTGTGGGATTTCTCTTCACTTCCTTGATTGTTTCTTTTGATGTACAGAAGCTTTTGAGTTTAATGAGGTCCCATTTGTCAATTGTCGACCTTAATTCTTGTGCAGCTGCTGTCTGATTTAGGAAGTCTTTTCCTACGCCTATGTCTTGTAGTCTGCTGCCAACTTTTTCTTCTATCGCCTTCAGAGTTTGGGGTTTCACGTTGAGGTCTTTGATCCATCTGGAGTTCACTTTTGTACAGGGCGAGAGGTAGGGGTTTAATTTCATTCTTCTACAAGTGGTGATCCAGTTTTGCCAACACCACTTGCTGAAGATGCTATCTTTTCTCCATTGTGGCTTCTTGGCCCCCTTGTCAAATATAAGATGGCTGAAATTTTATGTGCTCAGATTTGGATCTTCGGTTTTGTTCCATTGGTCTGTTTTTGTGCCAGTACCAGGCTGTTTTTATGACTATAGCCCTGTAGTATAGTTTGGATTTCTTTACTGTGAGTATATAACTGTTTTTTTGTATTTTTGAGACAGGGTTTCCCTTTAGTCCCAGATGGCCTGGAGCTCACTATGTAGATCAGTCTGGCCTTGAAATCACAGAGATCCGTCTGCCTCTGCCTCCCAGAGTGCTGGGATTAAAGGTGTGCACCATGCCACCATGCCTGGCTGTGAGTATATATCTTGATGTAACTTCAGGAGCAAGGAAAATGGAAAGGAACCATGGAGGTGAAAGGAAAGAAAAATTGTGAGGCAGGGATAGTAGGAAACAGATACTACCATAGGTGAAATATGGGTATCCTTAATTTTGTGATGTCTTAGTGTTACAATAAAAAGGTAAAACGTATCATTGATTCCATATAAAGAGATTATTTGATGAACACAAGCCAGGCAATATCCAGAATGTTGGAAATAGCACACAAAGTATTCTTTTTAAAAATGTTTTATTATTTTTGTTTATGAGTGTATTGTCTGCATATATGTAAGTGTACTTGTGTTCTGCAATGCCCGAAGCGGTCTGAAGAGGGCGTTATGAAACCCCAGTCTGAAACCGGGGTTATAAATTTTATTTTTGTACATAGTATAATACAAAAATAATATATATTTTTCTAAGAATGAAATGCAATTAAAACTTTTAGGTAAGGCATGAATTGAATACAAAATAATGAATATACATTAAAAAAGCAAAAATGTGTCTACTGGACAATATTTGTTCCATCACCAACTCTCAGTTTACTAATTATGCTCTTACTGTCAATAAAAATTTCATGTTTGAAATGTGTGTGTAACAAAACAAGAACTAAACAAGCATATGTTATAGAGTGATAGCTTTTCATTCAATTTTCCAGTTTTCAACATAGCCAATTCTGGTAGTTTTGCCACTCTGGATTGACATTTTATTTTGCCACACCCTGTTTATTTTATTGATACTTAATCCTCTATGGGTTGTGAGCCTGATTCTCAGTTTCAAATAAGTTTGTATTGCAGCTTTTGTTTTAAGTTTCTCACAGTTTTTATAATAGTTGAATTTATTCTCAGGGTCCTGTATTCCTTTTCTTCCCTGTTCCAATTTACACTATTTATTTCTCTTGATTCTCATACTAACTTTTCATTCATTGTTGTATGATGAATAATTAGAAAAGTTAGATGCTTTCTGAAATGTAATGAGGCCAAATTCAATCCTTTATTACAATTTTGCCACTTTTAAGTTAGATAAGAACACTCTGCTGCAAAATGAAACTTAGCTTTCCAGGCTAGACATTCTCCCATTCACTCTAGAAAGGCTGAACTGAAATGTGTGTTAGCAAACATCATCTACAAAAGCCTCAAAAATAAATCCTTTAAGCATTATGAAATACAGACTTTTATATTATTCTGTTACTGTAACTCAAAACCAGATATATACTTAATGTAAACAAATGGTGTGGTTGAATTGCAATAAAAGGTATTTTCAGAAATATGTGGTGAGCTAGAACTTGGACCATGGAGAGCAGGTCAGCAAACCTTAACCTATACGTTGACACAGCTCACACATCACCTGAAATATATATCTCAGTAATTTTGAGGTTAAATTTTTCATGAATCACAAAACTAATTATGATTCATTCCACTATACCTTTACTTTTCAGTTAATGATTTGTAAGAGAGAATTCTTGACCTTTTCCTTTAATCCTCTTTCTTCCTCCTGATTCTTCTTGTCTCTATATACTTTTTTTTAAACAGGGTCTCCCTTTAGTCCCAGCTGGCCTGGAGCTCGCTATGTAGACCAGGGTGGCCTTGAACTCAAAGAGATCTGCTTGCCTCTGCCTCCCGAGTGCTGGGATTAAAGGTGTGCACCAACACGCCCGGCCTAAGACGGTTCTTAGCTGCCGCAGGGTTCTGGGACTCAAACCCGGCTCCTAAAGAACTAGTCACCATACTGAGTTTTCAAAGGGGTGTTTCAAACTAAAATGCTATTGATAAAATTGGCCTTTCAACAAAATTCTGAGTAGGGTTACTTTGTTCCTATAAACTTGTAGCTGTGTGAGGGAGAGTTGATCTTTTTTTTTTTTTAACATTTTTTTATTGATGCTTTGTGCATTTCATACATCATTTTCCAATTCAGTTCAGGCATATTTCCCTTTCCCTTCCCCCCCACCCCCACCCCATCCCAGATAATGCATTCTGCCATAACTGTCTTGCATCTTTCTCTCAGTTTTTTTTTCCATTTTTTAGCTATAAATGATAATCCATGAGTA
>VZQC01008053.1:113943-138010 GCA_009823505.1 Rhizomys pruinosus | reverse complement strand
ATATATTTTTTTTTTCCTACACCTGATGACACATCTCTAAACCTGTAGGGGATACTTTATTATTTAATTAGAACAGACCGTTTCTATTGTTTTAGATGTTTCTTCTGAAGTTTGATTAACGTCAGTATATGCTGTGCTCTCAGGCAAGTAAATATAGCTTTTGCAGAAAGAGGAATAATCTTAACCAAAACTTAAAAACATAAAGATAAAACATGAATATGGAAAAATCTGGAATCTCTTAGAAATACAAATGTCAACACTTAAAGCCAACTAGAATTTCTTCATGAATTTTCATGAAGAATTGAATTTGGATCCAGTTAATCATCTATTAATTTATTTATTCATTTAATAAATATCTATTGAGTGCTTAGTGCTAAGACTAAAAGCTTATTAAATTTAGGGGTTATAAAATGAAAAGTGATATAACCCTGCCAACAGAAACATATTTTAATGTGTTAAGTTTAATGTGTTAAGTAATATGAAAGATATGTACTGAAGTGGTATTGTAGCAGATATTTTTTTGTGTATATGAATGTGCCCTTGACTTTACATTCCAAAATACAAGCTCAATTTTCAAATGTCAGCATTCAGATTTCAATGACTAAGGGCCTACTCTCAATGAAGTGATCTGCTTTAACCATAACCATTGTAGGCTAAAACCGTTCAAGAATTACTACCCCAGGGAACATCTCTCAAACATGAGTTATGAGAATTGTTGCATAAGTAACCCAGGTTCCTAGCAATGTCAATGGGATAAATATAAGGCACATGTTTCATTGCACACTGCTTCTCAGAATTTGCTGAATGGGAATGAGGTCCAGAAGTAGTAACTAAGTTGAAAACACACCATCTTTATTGGCTTCCACGTTCCTGTCTCATTTCCCTCTCCTTGGGTACTCCCTATGCCTTCCTTATAACCTTCTAGAACCAGGATGTATTCCTTAGGATTTGCATTTGAGGGACTCCAAGCACAGATAAAAGGTAATGGCAGTGGAGAAGAGAGCAGATTAACTCTGCCTTAAGGTGTTGTGAAAGTAGAGAGCAGGAAGTTATCAGCAAAGTCCTTGTAGTTAAGAAGACTTTAAAATCCACTTGGAGCCAAGAAAGATGAGTGGAGTTTTCCAAGACAGAGAAAAGAGGAAGAGCATCATATGAACCAAAACACCAAGTGAAAAAATCTCACATCAGTTTTTTAATTTAATACCAATCTTTTAGAGGGTGTGCCATACAAAGATTTCTGGCTCTTCACATTTCATTGATGTTTTTTTCAGGGTATATAACATATTGTTGAGCAATAAATAACCCCAGGATTCAAGATTTTTAAACAAGCACATTTATTACCTAGTATAATTTCTGGAGATTTAAAAGTGGTTCTGCTCTCTCTTCAGCAGTGGTCCCTAATCCCTGGGGAGCACAGGAGTCCTATTCACATAGACACACTATGTAGTCTCTTATTCTCTACATTTTGCCCAGTTGTGGTTTTCAGTGTTAGTCGTTGTCTATTGCATGAGGAAGCTTCACTGGTCAGAGTTGGGAGATACATTCATATTCTCTCTAATCCCTGTTCTGCTATGTTCTGTGAGCCTTAGGAGCCATTGTACTGGATGACCACACACACACAAAAATGTTTTCCAGATGGCTGGGAACTTGCTCATATGAACTTACAGCAATGGTGACAGCATGCATAGAACTGGGTAAGTGGGTAAATAGTCCTAATGTTAGTTGAGGAACTGATTGCGTCAGGGTGAGGAAGAGTTGGTTTTTTAAGGGGATGATGTTAGATAGGTAGAGCAAACTCCAGGGGATCAACTTACACCAAGGGACATTTGGGGATACAAAGATGACTCAATAGGTCTTATTATTTGTAACATAATTTATGAAATCTGGTGGGGGGGCGCTGAGGGTACAGGTAGAGGAGTTATAAATATGACTAAATATGACTATTGTATGAAATGTATACACATTCAATACAAATATATTAAAAATATTAAAAGTCCCATAGAAGCATGGAATCTTCATAGAATATATCATGTTTGAATTTAAGCTACTGCCCATACCTACAACATCTTAAGATTTATTTGGTTTGGAATGATTTACTCTTAAATGAATTGCCAAATTCCATTAAAGGAGACAATAGTTCCTCATCCTATGACCTCCCCCATGGAAATGTTTATGACATGGGTTCTCAAGGAATAAGAAATGTGTGACATAGAGGAGGAGGGAAAGGAAGGCACTACTAGTAAGATAACAGTTACAGCCTTTAGTAGTGTAATTACACAAGTCACATCCCATCATCTATTACATATTTTATATGTTGGAAAAAATATAAGGCTTAACTACTCCCAATACAGGGACAATGTGCAAAGTCACAGATATTAGTAAGAACAGATTAGTAACCATGGATTTTTATTATATAGAGGGAAGAAAAAGGACAGAGAGAAAAAGGGAGGTAAGGGAGAGGGAAAATTAAGAACACAATCTTTCTATTAATTTTGAAGTGGCCAAGAGAATCACTAAACAGCCTCTGCACTGAACGGGAGGAAAATTTAGCTGTAACAGTTAAAGAGATGTGTTAAATTGCCTGGGAACCTAGTTCTGAAAGTATCAAGTATGGTCCAGAATCCAGGTTAAAAACTACCCCTAGTCGTTTATAGGCAGTGATACATATTTATCTTAGCTTCTATGGTTCTTGAAAAATATAAAGCCATTTTCTGGGTCCTTGTATTCCTTGTCCTTGATTTGCCAAAATATTGTCATGGCAGGACTAGATGTGGTTTTCAGATACTTATTTAGTGTCCTAGATATCCAGAACATTTAAAAAATCTGGAAACATGTTCTTTAGTTTTAAGACTATCTTATCGTTTATTTGATATTTTCCTGTCCATACATTTTTCTCTCCTTTTTCTGTAAAACTTATCATTTAGATGTTAGAGTAACTGGTTTATGGTTTCTCCACTTTAACATTATTGACACTGACCACCATAACTACTTGCTGATAATTACCATACTGTAAGTTTCAGGAGTCTTCCTGATATCTTCTCTGGTCACATTTCACAAGATACAAATTGCATCTCAGCTCCTTACCTTCCAGAATATGTCCATACATTGTTCAGTGACCTCTGGAGTATAAAACCACTTTAATGTCAGAACCACTCAGAATGATCTTTGGAGATTCTTATATTTCCTATGCTATTTTCCATCAATTTTTGTATGGTGTTTTATGTGAGACATGTTCAAATTTATCTATTGCCTTTATTTTAGTTTGAAATTTTTGTTTGATTATTCATTCTTTGTATTATATTAACATATTTTTATAGTCACAGAAAAATTGGGAAGAATATACTCAGATTATCTATGACCTCTTTACCCTTTATATATGCATCCTGTCCCATTATTTAATTCCCAAACCAGAGTGCTACGTTTGTTACAGATGCTGATCTGAACTTGGCACACTGACCCCAAGTCTATAGATGACACTAGAATTCACATAGGGTCTTATGTAATTTACAGGGTTAAATAAATATCTAATGACATATATATGCTCATACAGCTTAATTCATGGGTTGCACTGACACTCAGTTTACCATCTTACCAACTCTTCTCTTCCTCTGAAATAACACCTTGCTTTTTCTCTATGAAAGAATAATCTGAGATTGTAATATTTTCAAGTAGATATATATAATATAATAAGAGTATATGTAATAGATAATTAGGATTATAATAGATATATATATAAAGATAAATATATAATAGAAGATAGATATATATACTGTAGCTACACAAGTTGGAGAGAACAACAAAAGAAGTGAAAAAAACTCTGGGAAGTCTCAGAAAAAGATGCAGGACATTATGGCAGAGTGCAGGGACTCAGGTGGGGTGGGGGGCATGGAAAGGGAAGTGACTCTAGATTCGATTGAGAAATGATGTATGACTTATGGAAAAAGTTTAATACCAATAAAAAAGGAAACCATGCCTTTCTATTTATTTAGGATGTCTTTGACTGTGTAGTTGTTATAGTGTTTCCCGGGTTTATAAGTTTATTATTTACGTTGTTTTGTTTTGGGGATTATTGAGTTTTCTTTATTTCACAGAGTTAAAAATCCATCCTTCTTATCCTTAAGTTATTTAAATGATTGCTACAAGGATTCTGAAGGTGTTCCCCTTTCTAAATGCTAGGCATTCTTTATCACAGTCTTATCAGGAAAACCTTGAGAATTCATGATTAGATCTCAGCTTGGGTTGGAATGACTGTACCTCAAAATCACTTTTCTTGAAATACCCAAAAGTGATAGTACCAGGAGACTGAAGCATTGGGAAATAATTAAGCTCAGAGGATGGAAACTTTGTAAGTTAAATTCATGGGCTTATTAAAAAGTTTCAATGGAGAATTTTATCCATTCAGTCACTGGAGCTTACTATGAGGAGAGTACTCTGATTTTGTATTTCCTAGCCATTAGAACTATAAGAAATAAATTTCTTCCATTCCTAAATCAGTCTATGGCATTTTTGTTTTAGCATCTTAAATGGATTATGGTTTGGGTGGTTCATCTTAGTCTAGTTTGGATTTCCACACAATAAATTTGCAATATACTGTTCAGAAGATAGAAATATAAGAACCAGGAAGGTGAAGAGGACTGCGCATCTAGCTAGTAAATCTATTGACTTTAAGATAATCCCTTCGTTTTCAGTATGATGTCTCCCATAAACTGATCTAGCTCACCTTGTACCAACAGACATTCTGTGCTGGCTACACTAGAAAGCAAACTACTCATTCATCTGTGTTGGGATGGAACCAGTCCAATGCCTAAGTACTCTGACATGGGTACTTGTCAAGTTATCACCCACTTTAAAAGACTTAAGAATAATTATTTTATTTCCAGCTTTAAATGGGACTATGGGACCATCTGACATACGTTCACAGTTCTTGTAGGCTTATATATCACAAAAATTGTTTCTTTAGCCTAATTTACTTCTTATAGACTTATTAAATCTGTTGTAAATGTTTCTTCATGTTTATTTGCCATTTGATGATGATATCTTAGAACATTTGGAAATAGACAAGATATAAATACATGTTTTTAATGATCATTTTTCATTGGAAATCCTAGTCTGTTTCCTGTTGTTCCTTTCTCTTTCTCCCTATCTAATATTTTGTGACTTTGTGTACATTACTCAATGTCATTCTGATACAGCCCCTTAAGGTCTAAAGTTCCTGGACTGTCATGATATCAGGGGATAATTCCAGTTTATTCATCGAGCAAGAGATCAGCCTTAACATATTTCCTGGTTGCATCGCTGTGGCAATATTCTCAGTCCTCCACAGCCTAACAGCTTTCTGTTGGCTGTAGCTTGAGGGCTGTATATTCTGAAGCTGCATTTCCCCTAGGTTTACACTGATAAATGGAGAAGCTATATCCTGTAGTCTAGTTTTGTATTCTGACTACTTTGGGAAATTGTTTATTTTTTCAAATTTGATTATTTTGATATATAAGAAATGTATGCCACCTAACTATTCTCTTATTGGTAACAAGTAGTTTTCCCCAACTACAGTTGGAAAAGAATAATTTTGAATTATTGAATTAAGGTAAATGACATATTTGAATGATCATTTTACATTTAATAGCACACAGGTGAAAATATTTTCATTATGAAAACTGAGAAAGACTTTGTTTAATAAGGAAGTCTAGATGACAGTTGATTATATGATCATGTGACTCTGATGAAAATAAAGAGCTGAAACTCCACAAAATCTTTATGTCTTTTATGTATAGTTATCAAAGTAACTTTAAAAGTGTTTGGGTAGATATATTCTGGCAAGAATTAGTTTGGCAAAAAGATAATTCAGGCACGACACTCTAAAGATGTTTTCCCATAATGCTATTACAAACTAGTAAATAAACCTCATACTAAAACCTAGGGAGAAAATCCTGCTGTGATTTTATTGCCACAGACTCTTGAGGATTAAGGATAGTCATGATATTTATATAATGGTTAATATCTCACAATCAGCTCTCTTAAAAGAAGAATTACATAAATTTATCAAATGTATATCTGAGGCTACATTTTGTATAGTAGTTCTACTAAACAGATTTTTAGCAGAAATTTCAAAATATTTAGGAAATAGTGGGTATTAAATCTCTATTTCATCTACATACAAAGTGATTTATTTAACTTAAGCAAAGTAAAATATAGTAAAAGGCATGAGAGATAAGAATCTTACTATCACATCCCCTAATTCATTGATTTACTTTATCCTTTTTACATCTTTATTGTATTTTGTATGGATGAGTGTTTTACCTGCATGTGTGTAAGTGCACCCAGGAAGTGCATTGCCCTTGAAGGTCTAAAGGGGGTGTTGGACCCTAGGAATGGTTATTAGCTGCTATGTGAGTGCATGGAATTCAAACCAGGCCTTCTGAAAGAGCAGACAGTATTCTCAACTGCTGAGCCATCTCTCCATCCCTAATTCTGTTTATTATTTAAAATAGTTCATTACAGAGTATCTTAAGATTTTTGAAAAGCAAGAGCCCTAAGTTGGAACAAAAAAAAAAAAAACCTTAGCAAAAGGAATGGTATTCTCTGAGGAATCTTCCCTAGTGGGAATTGGGGGATGTATTAGTGACCTAACCTGGATCCTCTATGTTTCATGAGCATTAGTTGTAGATATTCTATTGTAGATGAGTTACTTAGGGATGGACATCTCTCAGACATATATTCTCTGTGTGTGACCAGTTGTACTTGTGGAACTCTGAATGGTGACAGCAGGTACAATACTCATGTTGACTCAACAAGACAAAAACACAGCAAGGAACTGAAGATATGGGCAGCATGCCCCAATTTTGGCCAAAGAACTATCAGTCCTCTCATTTATGGTGGTTGAAGAAAGCTGATCTACTTTAAGGACTATAAGATACGCTGACTAGTCTCCATTGGATGAACTTGCATAGAGGGACATGTAAGTAAAAATACTTGACCTAATGGGACTTAACACATATGAGAGAATACATGAAATAAAGTGGGGGTTGCTATGGTTGTCAGGGGTGGGAAAGCATGTCTAAATTTGATCAAGATCTATTATGAAACGCACAAAGTCTCACTCAAATATATAATTTTTAAAGGAATGGTGTTCTGTTAACTCCACAAGTCTAAAATAGTGACTCAAAACTAGCACCATCTAATGGCAAATTTTTGAAATGTGGATGTAAAGCCATGACTTTAAAGGTGAATCAATGGAGACTTTCATTTTCACCACTCTCCCCACGCCCAGGTATGGCCACAATTAATTCTAGATGACTGTAATCACTGTATCTCATTTAGTTTACAGCTTTCTACAATTGACATTATTTAAAATTGTTAAATAAAAACACTGGCAAAATAAAAGTTAAATCTAGTAATTCTAAGATATTTTGTTTTAAAATGTTATTTTATAAAATAAAAATTTTCAGAAATATGCATATGTAAACAAAATAATAAATACCTTGACGAATTACCCACATTTGACAAATTTTGTTTTATTTTGCTCTATTACTGTATTTAAAACAAAACTGAAGTTGGGAAAGCAAAATCTAGAAATCATATTCTTTAACCTGAGAAAACTTCAATAGTTAACTGAATTTTCTACTTATAATGTACACTCTATATACTTATAATACATATATATATACCCTTAAGCACTTAAGATATTGGGTAATATATGACACCAGAGGTATAAAATTAATTAAAAAATAGTCTGAAGTTTATTATGTGCAGTCCTGAGATTTGAACTCAGACCTTCATGTATTTTGAGCAAACACACTGTTACAATTTACTTAACCAAATACATTGTTCATTTGTTTATAATATACTGAAGCTGATTTGGGATGACTCCACTCATTTCTTGTCTGTAATATATAAACAGTATTTCTTAATCAAAGTTTGCCACAATGTCATTAATGCTTCTTCATATTTTGCACTCAGTTCCAAGATTATCTCTTCCTATTATTTTCAGCCTGACTACAGAACTTATCTGTATTGTTCAGGGCTCATTTTGTATATTCTGATTCCCAATGTGGACTTGGACTAACTACTGTTGTTTTGTATTAAAACTGTGAGTTGATCATTCTTTTTCTTTTATAACTTTTTGATACTAGAATCCACATCTTGGCCAGTTTTATGTTTTTATCTCTTTAAATAAAAGATTTAAATCATAGTGGGATCACAGCAGCATTTGTTGAACAAATGATGAGTCAAAGACCTGTTCTCACACATTTTAGATATGAGATTGAAAGTTAGAAGGAAATAGACCTGCCTGCAAACATAGAACTAAGAATTTTAAGTGCCAAACTTTTTATCATTTTCCCCAAAAGGCAGTAAATACAAGTTGATATATATTTGTTGAAAATGTATATGTTAATTTTGAGTTACACAGTGATTAAAATTGTTTAACTTTATGAAATACTTTGTCATAGACAATTATTAAACTGTTTAAATCATTTAATATCTCAGGAAATTAAAATTTTATCTGGCAACAATTAGCACTTGAAAATATTGCTAAAATATCATTTGCTGCACATTTAGATTAACAAGCACCAGGGTAACCACTTTATATCCTGCTTCTGTTACAGTAAGAATTAATTGTGGCATAATTCCAGAAAAAAAGAAAAAAGTAGAAAATAAAGTTATCATTAAAAATATAATATTAAGAATTTAAAGTTCTTGGATTATTGATAAATTTTTAGTTAGTAATAATATAATTATTAATTGGATCTCTAAATGAATTTCATTATGCAAAATTAATTATTAAGAATACCTTTATGTGATTTATAGATGGGTTTCTATATCTATTTTTCTGGGGTCATGGAGAATATTTAAGGTATGAATATCATAATGAAGTCATAGTCATCCTTATTGGCTCCTTTTCACAATGAGACAAGTCTTAAATACAGGATCTAATAATGTAGAAAAAGTATTTCGGAAACATTAAATTTAAAACATAAGTTTTCAAAATAGATATACAAATGAGCAAGTTTAAAAATGAGCGATTATCATCACTAATCATGAGAGAAATGCAAATTAAAACATATCATATGCCAATGAGAATGTCATATTTACCAAAAAACAAATATCAACATGTGCTGATCAGGATAAAGAGGAATTCATAAATAGAAATCAGTATGTGGAAGAAATATATGTATTCCTATCCTTATTGGAGCACTAACGACAACATCTAAGACATGAACTTACCATACATATGCATCTGGCAGTACAGGAGTAGCTAAAGAAAATGTTGTCTTAATTCCCAATTGAATATTATTCAGCCATACAAAGATGCGAACCTATTATTTGCACTGACACACCTGAGTCTGGAGGACTTCTATGTTAGGTGAAAACTTCTCGCATAGAGAAACAAGTACCAAATGTTCACACTTATTTGCAAATGAATATCCATTTAGAGAATGTAAAATAGAGGACAGGCAAAGTTAAGAAACAGAAAAATGAGAAGAGAGGACAATTTACATGTACCAAAATGTGTGTAAACAATGGAAAATATCCTTATTATGCTATAAGTTGGCTACAACTGATAACTAGGTACTCCATGTTTCAAACTTGAAATAAGAAGATTTTGAATGCTTCCAAAACCAAAAAAATGATAAAAATTGGAGAAAATTCATATCAGTTGCCTAATTTTATTATTTACATCATTATATGTATCTACTTAAATACTATAATATGCCCCTCAATATGTAATTATATCAATTACAAACAAAAAATCAATATTCAAAATAAGGTGAAACTATTGAAACAAATCTTACATATGGACTGAGAAAAAAATGTGTAAATAGTCAACTCATGTTTGGAAATTATTTGCATTTAAATTGGGAAAATTCCCATTCTCATGATTGTTTATTTAGAAATTCCATAGATCACAGTGCATGTAGTTGTAAAAAAACTATCACACTTTTGGTCAAGCGTTAAATAATTATAAAATTTTGATATAATAGTGAGCATACATGTCTTCAATTTTATTTGTTACTGTACTGCTTAATTTTCTTATTCAATTTTTATTGAATTTTCATGATTTTAATATACTATAGTGGAATGGAATATAGATCCACTTCCCCATCTGTAACTCCCCTTACAATCCTTTAACAAATTTAATGTACTATATTTTATATAATATGACTTATAAAGTCCGATTTATGTGCCCAAATGTCCTTCCCTGTGGTTCTATCCACTGGAGCTTGGTTAACCTATCAAGAATCCAATCCCTAAGAGCCTGTCCACCTCTCTGGGAACCCAGATCTTTAGGGACACCTAGGCTGCAGCCAGGTTGCCAGTCCACAGGCCAAATCAGCCTCCCCTTATCTCCCCAACCAATCTAGGGCAACAGGCCTACATCACAATGAAGAAACACTTGAATTTCACATCAGATTACAAAAAAAAAATCAATTCCACATGCCAAAAACACAAAGAAAAGTCAACAACGTGGGAAAAGCAAATAAGAAATCTCCACCAAACTCTTTCAGTCCTGTAGAAGACTTCAACAATGAGATCTCTTTGGAGGAAAACCAGACACATATCTTTTTTTATCTTTTATTGAAGTTTTGTGCATTTCATTAATCACTTCTCAGTTCAATCCAGACTCATTTCCCCCTCCATACCATCCCACCCCTCCCAAGTACATGCAATCTGCCATACAGGGACACAGATCATAAAAGAACAATCATAGATATATTCAAAGAAAAATAAAAGAACTAAAGGGAGAGAATGACCAACTCTGGAAAGAAATGGAAACGTTGAAAAAAAACTCTCAGGACGAAATGAAAAAAGTAAACAGAAAAACTAAAAGGAGAGAATGGCCAACTCCAGAAGGAAATGGAAATACTAAAGGAATCTCAGGCTGAAATGAAAAAGGAAGTGAAATACTCATCCAGTCAACAGGAAAGGGCAGGAGAAAGCCTCAGCAAGAGAATGGACAAAGCAGAAAATAGAGTATCAACCCTAGAAGATAATGTGGAAGAACTGAAGACCTCAAACAAGGACAATGAAAAATTAAAAATTAAAAAAAAACAAAAACAAGAGTGGAATAACCAGGAAATGTGGAACACCATGAAAAGACCAAACCTCCTCATCATATATAGCTATAGATGAAGGAGAAGAATCCTGAGATAATGGTATGGAATAGATTTTCAACAGAATTATGGAAGAAATTTCCACAAATTGAAAAATGACACACCTCTGCAAATACAAGAAGCACACAGAATACCAAAGAGACAAGATCAGAAAAGAAACTCCCTAAACCATATCATAATCAAAACCCTAGATGCTCAACACAAAGACAAAACACTGTATACCACAGAGAACAACAGCAAGTTACATATAAAGGAAAACCCATCAGAATTGCAGCTGACTTTTCAAAGAAAACGATGAAAGCCAGAAGAGTTTGGACCAAAGGATTTCCAGTATTAAATGACTACAGATGCGAAACCAGGTTACTCTACCCAGCAAAAATGCCAATTATAATCAACGGAGAAAGGAAAATCCTCCATGACATAAGCAAGATGAAAGAATGCATGTCTATCTCCATTTAACTTAGATGCATTACAAGGAGAAATATGATGATGATGAGGTCGTTCTCCAACTGTAAATTGAAGCCGACTGTTATAGAGGTAATCTCTTATAAAACCTGTAAAACTGCCTTATTTAATTGACTAATAGACATAGGAACTGTGAAAAGGATTATTCTCCATTCAAAACCAAATATACTAAAGTCTCCTTAAGCTATGCACTTAAGCAAGATATATTAATACAGGAGCTCTGACATCAGCAATGGATTATTCTGCCAAGGAGATGTTGGCCAGGGAATCCAAGGCCCCACAAAAGGTAAAGGTTCCTTGCCTCTAAACTGGGATACCTGCAAGAAGAGAGGCAATAAGGCCCTGCTGTCGAAGACCTGACATTAGCATGGGAAAGATGTATTGAGACCACATATGCAAGTGTACAGATGGTCTCTGGAATACCAGAGAGTGTTACCAAAGGCCACTAAACCAATAAAGCAAATATGGGTCTCCTTGAGTCAAGCAAGACTCCTCCACCAGCACCAGCTACACCTCACCTGCCTGGAAATACCATGCAGCAGAGACAGCCATATGCCAGTATATCCCAAATCTAATTGGCTATTAGCTCTCTCCTTGGAGGAATAACCCACAACTGATGCCACAAGCTTACATCCTCTAATGGTTAGGAGATGTTATAAGCCATAGTAAGACCCTGTCATATTTAACAGAAAAAATGTAATTCATGGATTAACATACCATCCAAACATATGTGTCTATACCAAAAACCTACCATAACAATTAGTACTGTTTAAATACCTATATATCTAATTGCTTGTGCTTCATTAGTAGGATTGAAAGGTTATTCCTGGACAAACTGTCAGCCCATGAAAGGAAACAGCCAGAATTGACCAGATTCCAAGACAACAGCTCCAGAGAAAGTAGAATGTTTTGCTTCTCATCCACCTGTGCCCCTTTTCTAAGCCTAGGGAACAATCTGCAGAAGAGGGGGCGTGGTAGGATGTAAGGGCTGCGATTGGGGTGAATGGTGACAGTATACCAATATAGTCTGGACACTCATTTGATCAACTTGATTGAACATACAAGCCCCCCCAGTTGGATGGTGGGACCCATGGGCTGTGTGGGTTTGGGCACAACTGCTTGCAAACTGGTTTTACATGAAGGATGCTTGTACTCATAAATTATCACTTATTGTTAAAAAATGAAAAAAAACGGGAGAAAGATGCAGGACAGTTATGGCAGAAGGCATGATCTGGGATGGGGTGGGGTGGGGGGAAGGGAAAGGGAAATATGCCTGAACTGAATTGGAAAATGATGTATGAAATACACAAAGCATCAATAAAAAATGAAAATTAAAAAAAAGAATGCATGTCTACAAAATCAACCCTCCACAAAATTCACGGGACAGAGGAAAGGAGCAGCTATTCACAATCTGCAAGAGAGAGTAATTAATAATGGTATAACCCCAGAAATACAAACATAGACCAAAAATGCAAACAGAAAATTAACTGAGGGGAAGCAGTATACATCTCTCAATATTAACCCTAAATATTAATGGTCTAAACTCCCCAATCAAGACACAAAGACTGGGAGGATACATTAACAAAATGAATCCATTTTTCTACTGTCTACAAGAAACACACCTTACCTTCAAGGACAGGCACCATCTTAAGGTGAAAGGATGGAAAAAAAAATATTTCAAGCAAATGGTACCAAAAAGCAAACAGGAGTTGCTAGTTTAATATCAGACAAAATAAATTTCAAAGTAAAACTAATCAGAAGAGATGAAGAGGGTCATTACATCCTTATCAAAGGATCAATCAACCATGAAGATCTCACAATCATCAACATATATGCATAAACACTGGTGCATCAAACTTCATAAACACAATCCTGAAGGACTTCAAGGCACAGATAAATCCCAGCACACTAATAGTGGGAGACTTCAACACCCCACTGAGCCTACTGGACAGGTCAACTGGACAAAGAATAAACAAAGGGACATCTGAACTGAACAATAGGAGGAAACACCAAATGGACCTAACAAACACCTACCAAATATTCCACCAAAACACCAAAGAATATACTTTCTACTCAGCACCCCATGGAACATTCTCTGCCATCAACCATATACTGGGACACAGAGCAGACCTCAGCAAATACAAAAAGATTGAAATAATTTCATGCATACTATCAGACCACAGTCCAATAAAGCTTAATATCAACATCAGAACGAGCCTTACCAGCTACAAGAACACATGGAGACTGAAAAACACACTACCGAATAACAAATAGGTAAAAGGAGAAATAAAGAAATAAAAACATTCCTGGCACTAAATGAAAGGGATGATACAACATAGCAAAACCTATGGGACACCTTAAGAGCAGTCCTGAGAGGGAAATTCATAGTCCTACGTGCCTACATTAAGAAAACAGAAAGAGCACAATTAAATGACTTAACACTACAACTAAAAACACCTGAGGGGCAGTAACAAATGAATCCTAAACCCAGCAGACAGGAAGAAAAAACAAAAATCAGAGCAGAAATCAATGAAATAGAAGCAAAGAAAATAATACAAAAAAATCAATAAATCCAATAGCTGGTTCGTTAAAAGGATAAACAAGATAGATATACCTTTAGCCCAATTGACTAAAAGAAGGAAAGAGCAACTCCAAATCAGCAAAAATTAGAGAAAAAAGGGAAAAATCAGAACAGATAGCGAAAAAATTCAGATAATCTTATAGGAATACTTCAAAAACCTATACTCTATTAAATTTGAAAACCTATGAGAAATACATGAATAACTGACATCATGGAATCCACCAAGACTTAACTGGGAAGAGATCAGCAGTGTAAATAGACCCATAATAAAGAAAAAATTGAAACTGTGATAAAAACTTCCCAACTAAAGAAAACCCAGGCCCAGATGATTTCATAACAGAATTCTATAGGACATTTAAAGAAGACCTACAGCCACTACTACTCAAATTATTCAAGAGGATAGAAACAGAAGGAAATCCCCCAAATTCCTTCTCTGAAGCCAACATCATTCTAATACCAAAATCATGCAAAGATACAGCCAAAAAAGAGAACTATAGACCCATTTCACTAATGAACATAGATACAAAAATTCTCAGCAAAATACTTGTAAACCCCATATCAAAACACATATATCAAAAGGCATATATCATAAAGGCACATATCAAAAACATCATCCACCATGAACAAGCTGCATTCATAACAGAGATGTAGAGATTGTTCAACATAAGTCAATAAATGTCATAAAGCACATAAATGGACTGAAAGACAAAAAACACCAGGTCATCTCAATCAATGATGAGAAGGCCTTCAACAAAATTCAGCATGTCTTCATGTTTAAAGTCTTGGAGGGAATTGGACTGGAGGGAACATTCCTGAACATAATTAAAGCCTTACACAGCACACCCACAGCCAGCATTATCCTAAATGGGGAAAAACTAGAAGTGTTCCCCTCAAAGTCAGGAAGCCAGCAAGGCTGCCACCTATCCCCACTACTTTTCAATATAGTGCTTGAAATGCTCACGAGAGCAATAAGACAAGAAAAGGAAATTAGAGGAGTACTAATTGGAAAAGAGGAAACCAAACTATCCCTTTTTGCAAATAATATGATAGTTTACCTAAGGGACATCAAAAACTCCCCCAGAAAACTCCTAGAAACCAACAGTAGGTTCACTAAATTGGCAGGATACAAAATTAATCTAGAAAAATCAGTAGCCTTTCTTTATGCCAACAACAAACAATTGGAGAAGGAATACAAGGAGACATTCCCACTCACAATAGCCTCCAAAAAAAATAAATTATCTAAGAACAAACTTGACCAAACACACTAAAAATTTCTACAAAGAAAATTTTAAAACTCTCATGAAAGAGATTGAGGAAGATACTAGAAGATGGAAGAACCTCCCATGCTCATGGATTAGAAGAATCAATATAGTAAAAATTACCATCTTGCCCAAAGTAATACATATATTCAATGCAATACCAATTAAAATCCCCATGAGCTTCTTCACAGACCTAGAAAAAAATCCTAAATTTCATATGGAGAAACAAAAGACACTGGATAGGCAAAGCAACCCTGATCAAAAAGAGCAATACAAGCCGGCATGGTGGCACACACCTTTAATCCTAGCACTTGGGAGGGAGAGGCAGGCAGATCCCTGTGATTTCAAGGCCAGCCTGGTCTGTAGAGTGAGTTCCAGGACAGCCAGAGCTACAGGGAGACCCTGTCTCAAAAAGACAAAAAAAAAAAAAAAAAAAAAAAAAAAAAACNGACCAAGAAGACTCAATGGAGGAAAGACAATATCTTCAGCAAATGGTGTTGACATAACAGGATCACCACTTGTAGAAGAATAAAACTAAACCCCTACATATCACCATGTACAAAAATCAACTCCAAATGGATCAAAGACCTCAATGTGAAACCTGAAACTCTGAAAATTATAGAAGAAAACATTCATAGTAAAGTACAAGACATAGGCATAAGAAAAGACTTTCTAAATCAGACAGAGCTGTGCAAAAAATAAGATCAACAACTGACAAATGGGACTTTATTAAACTCAAGAGCTTCTTATAGCAAAAGAAACAATGAATTGAAGAGAAAACCTACAGAATTGGAGAAAACCTTTAACAGTGGTAGATCTGGTAGAGCATTAACATCCAGAGTGTATAAACTACTCAAAAAACAAAATAACAAATGACCAACTCAAAAGATGGAATAAAGAGCTGAACAGAGACTTCATAAATGAAGAAGTAAAGATGACTGAGAAACATCTTAAAAAGTGTTCAACATGGCCTAGCGGTTGAGAGCGCTGACCGCTCTTACAGAGGACCCGGTTTCGATCCCCAGCACCCACATGGCGGCCGAGAACCGTCTGAAACTCCAATTCCAGGAGAACTCCAGTTCCAGGGGAATCCGACACCTTCTTCTGACCGTGGCATTGCACAACACGGGTGCACAGACTTGCATTGCAGACAGTACATTCATACACATACAGAAATAAATAAAATTAAAAAAAAAGTGTTCAACATTGCTAGTAATTAAGGAAATGCAAATTAAAACCACCTTAAGATTTCATCTTATTCTGGTAAGACTAGCTATGGTCCAGTAAACAAAGGATACCAAATGTTGGAGAGGTTGTGGGGAAAGGGGAACATTCATTTACTGCTGTTGGGAATGCAAGCTCATACAACCAGTATGGAAAACATTGTGGAAAACCCTTAAAAGATTCAAAATTGTTCTACCACCTGATGCAGTCATACCACTCCTGGCTATATATCCACAAGACATCCTACCACTAAGATACATGCACATCTATGTTTATTGCAGCTCTCTTCACAATAGTGAAGAACTGGAACCAACACAAATGCCCCTCATCTGAAGAGTGGATAACAAAAATGTGGTGCATCTACACAATGGACCTCTATGTATCAGTAAAGAAAGATGACATCATGAACATTGCAGTTAATGGATAGACCTCAAAGCCATTATGCTAAGTGAAGTAACACAGTCCCTCATTTGTGGATGCTAATACCAAATCCTTAGTTGAAAGGCAAGCTGAACAGCATTAATGTTATATTTCTTTCTATCTAAAAGTAACTGTGCTGTTATAATGTGATTTCCTTAATGGGCTGTAGAATTAACTTACCACTTATTTTCAGACTTTGTAATTGTGGTATATGGGTGGAGGGTATGTATTCATAATTTAGAGTAATGTAAAATTAAAGGGAAAAAGGTGAACTCCTAAACATATTTTGGAATTAAAATATAGTTTATTTTCAGAGGTCATAATTTTGGTATATATGTGATGTATATATAGACATACTTTGGAGCAATATAAATGGGAGAGAACAACTTTGACATAAGGACTGCGTCAAAAAACTGACTGAAACAGTTAACTTCTGCCTAATACAATAAACTTCCACAGAGAAAAACTTTAAAAATACTGGGAGAAAGATGCAAGACATATATGGCAGAATGCATAAACTGGGGTGGGGTGGGGGCATGGAATTAGGAATGTGTCTAAATTGGACTGAGAAATGATGTATCAAATACACAAAACATCGATAAAAATATTTTATGAAAACTAATCCAATCCCTGTAAGAGAAGTGTAAGAGAAAGTCTCTGCTGCTCTGAGTAGCCACCAGTTGCCAAAAGTACCTGAAAAATAAACATATCTATCTATCTATCTATCTATCTATCTATCTATATATATATATATATATATATATATATATGCATATGTATAGCTGGAGGCTATATAACAAAACACACACACACACGCACACACACTCAGACACACACACACACACACACACACACAAACACACATGACTGCCAAGCAGGAGAAAAAACCTGCCTTCTAGTTGGTCAAGTTAGCTTAAGAGACTCCCAAAGTAACACAGGCTATTCTGACAGCCTTTGATTGCTTCCCAGATCTTGACAGTAAGACCGTATTACTGATGAAAAGACACACTTTGGACACAGCACTTGGAGGAATTCGGTTGAAGCTGACCTAGAATCCTCTCCATAGACTAGTTCTCATGGTATCAGAGCATATTGTACAAGCTGCCAAGAAAAAAGAGCTATTATAACATACTGTTTAGGATTTTTTTGTTCAATTTTATTCATATTTGTGTATTTCATACACAACATATTAATCGTCTTTATATCCCCTTCCCCATTGGAAACCTCCCATAGCTCTGATACTGGATTTCTGTCATATATGTTAGTCCTATCTGGTCAAGCATTTGTACCCAGATGTCCCTCCCTCCGTGCAAGTTCATTCAGTGGATTCTAGTCAACCTATCTAGAGTCACTCCCATAAAGCTCTTCCTCATCCAGCAGTGATCAGCTGCTCAATAGTAGT
The DNA here is from genome assembly GCA_009823505.1 of Rhizomys pruinosus. Lineage (NCBI taxonomy): Eukaryota > Metazoa > Chordata > Mammalia > Rodentia > Spalacidae > Rhizomys > Rhizomys pruinosus. The sequence continues at coordinate 119,548 of VZQC01008053.1, read as the reverse complement.
TTGACTAAGATTAGGGCCTGCTGTCCATTTGTACAGTTCTGGGCTGGGTTTTGTCTGGTTGAGTTTGCGTGGGTCTTGGTTATATTTTCAACTTGACACAAACCAGTTACCTGGACAGAGGGAACCTAAAATTGAAGAGTTTCCTACATCAGATTGCCCCATGGGAGTGTCGGTGGGACATTTTTCTTGATTGACAATTGATATAAAGGACTCAGTCCAGTGTGGGCAATTCCACCCCTAGGCTAGTGGGTCTGGGCTGTAGAAGGAAGCGGGATAAACTCTGGCCAGTGAGCCAGTCAGTAGCATTTTTCCATTGTTTCTTCTTCAGTTTCCTGCCCTGTTGGATTTCAGTCCAACTTCAATTCCTATTCTGATTCCTCTCAATGATGGATTGTAGCAAATAAGGTGAAATAAACCCTTTGTTTTACAAGTTAATTTTAGTCATGGTATTCATCACAGCAACAGAAAGAGAACTAGGTCAGTTATTAAGACTGACTTGCCAAATTCAATGGAGTAGAGCTTCTTTTGGAAAAAAAATATTTTATGTGTATGAGTGTATTGCCTCCATGGGTATAGGTAGTGCACCCTTTTCATGCAGTGTTCCTGGAGGTCATAACAGGGCATTGAATCCCCTTGGAACTGGAGTTACAGACCAATATTAGCCACCATGTAGGTGCTGGGAATTGAAGTTGGCAAGAACAGATAGTGATTTTAATCACTGTACCAACTCTTCAGCCTCTGGAATGGAGTTTTAAAAAGGATAAGTTTAGTATCCTAAGCCTAATTATACTCTTAAGGGATAAAACTATAAAAACATCATAAATTCCACTACTGTTTCATTCCATCCATTACAAAGTATTTCCATGTTTGTATCAGGTCTTCAACAGCAGGGCCTTATCGCCTCTCTTCCTGCAGATATCCCAGTTAGGAGGCAAGGAGCCTTTACCATTTGTGGGGGTTTGGATCCCCTGGCCAACATCTCCTTGGTAGAATAATCCATTGTTGATGTCAGAGCTCCTGTATTGATATATTTTGTTTAAGTGCATAGCTTAAGGAGACTTTAGCATTATATTTATTGGGTTCGAATCCGTAAGGAGCTTCGATTGGGTTATCCTTCTCCAATGGTGAAAAACTTACACAACAATATACGACGGGATAATGGCCCTAGAATCAACTTTGATTGAAGCAAATAAAGCCCCCCCTAACGCTCGGATGGTGGGTACACCCAGTACGTGATGGGTTGGGGCATAGAACAACTGCTTATGCAAAGACCATTTTTGAAAGTTTAATTTAACATCCAAAAGGTATGCTTGTTTACTCACGATGAGATTTATCTTAGCTCGTTTTGTTTTATAAAATCTGCGAAAAGAACAAACAAAACGAGAAAGCCTCAGAAGAAAGAAGCAGTAAGAACTTTAGGCAATATGAACGATCTGCGATGGGTAGGGGTGGGGTGGGGGGGAAGGGAAGGGGATATATGCCTGAACTGAATTGGAAAATGATGTATGAAATACACAAAGCATCAATAAAAATAAATTAAAAAAAAAACAAAGTATTTCCATATTGACTGTTCATATATTCTTATTCACAATTTCAAAGAAGTTTGAAACAGCCAGAATGGAAAACAAAAACAAAAACGAAAACAAAAACAAAAAAAACTTCATGATGAAACACCGGTACAGTAACTGCTTTCTCAGTACTGTTAGCAAGAGTCATATTTGCAGGTGTGTGGCTCAGATACTCCTCAGATAGTCACCCAGGCAAGGATCAATGGAATCACGATTGAAACTCAGGGTATTTTCTCATCAGAGATGTTGACACAGCTGCTATCACCCATCCATTTACACTCTCTCCTTGCAGGAAAGCTTGCAATTTTAGAGCATTTTCAAGATGCTTTACTTGTCTGATTAAAGCGATTCTTTTTTAATTTTTATTTATTTTATTATGTGTATGAATGTACTGTCTGCATGTAGGTCTGTGCACCCATGTAGTGCAATGCCGCGGAGGTCAGAAGAGGGCGTCGGAGTTCCCTGGAACTGGAGTTAAAGACGGTTTTCAGCCACCATGTGTGTGCTGGGGATCAAACCTGGGTCTTCTGCAAGAGCAGTCTGCACTCTTAACTGCTAGGCCATCTCTCCAGCCCCAAAGCGATTGTGTATATAGTGAGTGTATCATGTCCTTACAACAAATGTGCTTTGGACTAGTCACTACATAAAGATTGTCCCAGAAATATGAGCTAAGCCCCCTCAGTTTAGTATTAGAAAATATGTATTTATTTTTCTGATAGCAGCCGTAATAATTATTGTACTTTCCATTTGTATAGAATATTTATCTGGAGGATTAATAGGTGCTTCATATGTCTATTATTCACTGTGCTGGGTTTTATTACATGTATCTCAGTGGGATTATTAGATGTGGCATTTCAACGTTTAAATATGTATCATTTTAAAAATTCTGCTTTCTCCTCTGCTTATGATCTACTATTGCTCTTCAAAATGTTAGTATTTATGTCTGCCTTAGAACCACATAATAAAAATGGTAAATGTGGACTTTCCTCACTTTCCCTTGAGCTAATATCATTGCGAATTTCTTCTTACTACCTTTAGTGAGCAATATTTTTTGTTTCCTATTAAGCTTTCCTTGGCTTATTTAACAAGTTTTACTTTCCTTTTCTTATTACATTCCTATCTATGTAGGCCAAAAGGAAATAAGTACATACACTCTTGTATCTTTTGATATAGAAATTTCTCTTAATACTTTGTTCCTTGTACCTAACATTTTCTTTTCAGATATGATATTGGGAAAAAAACAGAAACAAGAAAAAGTATTGAAATTGCAGTAAGAATTTGGTCACTGACTTCCAAGAGGTAGGTGACTAATGAGCATTATCATTACTGTTTTAAAGTGAATATTTTTTGCCAATTGGCTCCCCTAGGAAACTCTGTATCATGGAATTCTCTTTATCTCAATTGTTAACTGGTTATTCTGCAAGCTTATTCCTTAACCACTTTTTGACAGTTCGAGTTGTATTTTATTGAGATTTATTATCTATACTCATATTTATGTGATAATTTTAAAATAATAGAAAAAATCTAGGAATCGCCCATTCATATCTTGTTCATAGACATATATTCCATGAGCTATGAGTATTTACCACATGCCTTTTTAATTTATTAATTACAGTTCTGGATATAACATCACTTTCAAATTGGTCCTTTTCTCTGTTCCCCATCTCAATGTTCTTTAGAATAATCAAGAATTATTCTCAACAGTTTATTTTCCCACTATGTGCATTGGAGTTTATCACAAATTGTCAGTAATACCTCAAACAACACAAATTACTAAGAAACATTTTCATCTTTATTTTCATTGTTCCTGAAACCCTCACTGAATGTCTGCATTAATATGCTTTCTCATACATAATTCTTCTCAGTCCCTGGATAATAATTGATTTCTTTTTCTGTTAAATTATCTAATAGCTATTAGTTTAAATCATACCAATTGTAACTTTTGAGTACAAATGATTTCTGCCTTAAAATGTTTCTCACAGATTGCAGATAACATATGTCAATGGAATGCTCAGCCATAAATGGGGCATTTCATTTGCCCCAATCACTGGTGCTTTAAATGGTAACAATAATTTTAGAGACGTCCCCTCCAATTCAATATCTTTGGAAAATGAATGACTGCATATGTCATTGAGTGCTTAAGGCTTATGTGCTCCACTATATTTTCATAATATTAATAGACATACTTCTAGGCCACCTGAACTTATACAGCCTAATATTAATCATACCCTTCCTGTTTTGCCATAAAGCACACAGATCTGTTTTCTTTCAGATATTTAAATATTTCACAGTATTTACCAATGTATTGAGACACTGGTAATATTTCATGTTATTTACCAAATATTTCATGGTATTTACTAATGTCTCAATACTTAGTTGTATGAGTTCCTAACACTTTTCAATACACTGGAGATTTCTGCATTAATATTCTTATACTACATTTTTCTTCACCACAGATAACATTTTTGTTATTTTTTCTGATAAACTATCTCATAGCTACTGTTGTAGTTTGTCTTCCATTGCTGTGACAAAACACTCTGACGGCCACCAACTTGGGGATGAAAGGGTGTTTTGTCACAGCAGTGGAAGACAAACTAGAACAGAAAATGGTGCCAGAGAGTAGGGTATTGCTATGACAGACCTGACCTTGGTGTTTGGGGGAAGGATTGTGGAAGTGTTTGGAACTTTGGGCTAGAAAAATCATTGAATGCCTAAAGATCGTGGGTATGGAACTTGGAACTGTTTTGCTGAAAGAGTTGTAGGAGATGGAGGCCTGGCTTGTGAAGTTTCTAGTTTCAAAGGGAAGCAGAGATCATCAGGACTGTTTAATCTGTGGGTTCTGGTCAGCTGTGGCTGAAGAATCAGCTGTAAGTAACAAGAGACCAGAACCTGAAGTGAAATCTTTGTTGTACTGGGACAATTAATGCTAGTTAGCTGGGGCTGAAAAATCAGCTGTAAGTAACAAGAGACCAGCATCACTGTGGTGAAATATTTTGGGAAGAATTTCTTCAGGGTCAGCACACAGAAGCTATGTTCCAGAAGGGGCTCAAGCCTCCATATCAAGCAAGAAGCAGGACTTGGTAGTGTGTAAGAGTATCCTATATGGTTCTGGTGTTGAAATTTGAGGGGATCACAGAGAGCAGCCGAGTCTTGGCACTGTGAGAGGTCAGGAAAGACCATTGGTGGAAGTGCACCTCAGTTGCAGTGAAGACCCCAAGATTGCAGGGGTCATGGAGAGAAGCTGAGGCTTTGCACCAGGAGAGGTCAGAAGAGGCCATTGGTGAAGGTGCTGCCTCAATTTCAGTGGCGACCCCGTTTTTGGAGATGTCGGGACCGTGGGACGACTACCAAGAGCAGCAGCAGGTGTGGAATGGAGTCAGCCTGGGCCTGCGAGATGAGCTGTGTGTGCCACACATGGCAGAGTCAGAGAAGGGGAGCTGCCGAAACCCTTTGGAGCCCAGAAGATCGTGAGTGAATCCCAGGTGTCCAGCCTTGAGCTACTTTGCTGGACTTAGGTTTTGTTTGAGTGTACCTGATTCTTCCCTTTGAAATAAGACAGTACTTGTTTTGGATTTTACAGCAGCCCACAGTTAAGAGACTTTTAACAGACTGTGAACTTTTAAGTGTTTGGACATTTTAAGGACTGTGGGGCTTTTAAGGTTGTACTGTCTTAGGTTGTGATTAGTGTTAACATCATACTTCGAGGATAAGAACTGGAAAGGTAGTGGTTTAATAGTGATGTGTTTTCATATCAGAACCTTTGTGGCACCTAGAAGGTAAGTTTCATTAGGACTCATTATAACTAGTTGTTACATGTAGGATCCACAGAGGGGTTCGATGTTTATGGCAATCTGAGGCTTTTCTTCCTTTGAATGTTCAGACGGGTCAGCCTTTCCGTTGCCACTTTTTGGTGCATCCTACTCAATGCAAACCTGTATCTTTTCTTTCTCAGCCGTTAAGTTGGTGACGTTTTGTCCTGTTGGAACAAACAAATCTTTTCCCATAGTTAGTTTTAAGATTTGAATTGCAGGGGTTTG
>VZQC01008053.1:76384-112669 GCA_009823505.1 Rhizomys pruinosus | reverse complement strand
GATAGGTTTTGCATGAAGGATGCTTGTACTCATGGATTATCACTTATAGCTAAAAATGAAAAAAAAAAAAACTGAGAGAAAGATGCAGGACAGTCATGGCAGAATGCATGATCTGGGATGGGGTGGGGGTGGGGGGGAGGGAAAGGGAAATAAGCCTGAACTGAATTGGAAAAAATGTATGAAATGCACAAAGCATCAATAAAAATTAATTAAAAAAAAAAATAGTGATGTGTTTTGTGTATCAAGTTGACAAGGGGTCAATTGTGCTGGATAGCTTTAGTGCCAACTTGACTCACCTGGGTTGAGGGAGCCTCAATTGGGGAATTGGTTCCATTGGATTGGCCTGTGGCCACATCTGTGGAGTATTGTCTTGATTGTCCGGCAATGTGGGAGGGCCCAGCCCACAATGCGTGGTGCCACCCTGGGCAGGTTGTTGTGTACTGTATAAGAAGGCAGGCTGGGCATGAGCCAGGGGAGCAAGCCAGTGAACAGTATTCCTCAATGGCCCGTGCTTCAGCTCCTGCCTCCAGGTTCCTGCCCTGAGTTCCTGCCTTGGGCTCCCTAAGTGATGAATTGTGAAGCAGGAGATGTAAGCTGAATAAACCCTTTCCTCCCCAAGTTGGTGTTGGTCAGAGTGTTTTGTCACAGCAATGGAAGACAAACTAGAATAGCTACATTTAAATCATAACAACTAGTGAAACTTTTGAACACATATTTATTTATATGATTTCTGTCTTAAAATTATTCTCAGAGAGTACAGAGAACATGTATCAGTGCAACGCTCAGCCACAAATGGGACAACTGTATCACTTCCACCCCCACTCAAAGGCTTATGGATGATTATGGAAGAAGAGGAGGAAAGATTGCAAGAGCTAGAGGTCAGGAAGGGCATGGTAGAAGCAATGTTTTCTGAGCATGACAGGACTTTTCCACATATGTAACTCATGACATTTGCAGTTCCCTAACAAGACCTATGCAAAAGCAAGCAAGTCAATATTTTAGCATGAAAGTGGGCCCATGAAACTAAACCCCTAATGGGAGAGGTATTTTCTCCTGATGGCTTCTAGGGAAGGGACAGTCAATATTCTTTAAGATTGTGGCCCTTGGTGGGATGACCATGCTCCACTGGATGGCCTCACAGACACGAGTATATGGACATCATACATAGGATTTGGTGGTTTATTTGGGAAAAAAAGCAGCTACAAGGGGCCAAAGAGATGGCTGAAGTAATAAGAGCATTTGCTGCACTTCTAAAAGTCCTTGGCTTGGTTCCCAGAACACACAGTGAGGATCACAAATGCCCATAATCGGGCTGGAGAGATGGCCTAGCGGTTAAGAGCGCCGACCGCTCTTACAGAGGACCCGGGTTCGATCCCCAGCACCCACATGGCGGCCGAGAACCGTCTAAAACTCCAATTCCAGGAGAACTCCAGTTCAAGGGGAATCCGAGACCCTCTTCTGACCTCCGCGGCATTGCATGACACGGGTGCACAGACTTGCATGCAGACAGTACATTCATACACATAAAGAAATAAATAAATTAAAAAAAAAAAGAAAACAAATGCCCATAATCCCAGGTCTAGGGGATCGGATGCTTTCTCCGTACTTATGCCTAGACCTGGTGCCCATATGTACATGAAGGTACTCACACATACGCATAAAAAAAAGAAATATTTTTTTCTTTAAAAAACAAGCAGGGATCCAATGGGGAGGAGAGAAATGAGTTTTTGGCCAGCCCTAGACTGAGAAATATTGGAGACTGATTGCTACTGGATGAGGGAAAGTATGCCTTACTCATATTCTCTAGATGGACTGACTAGACTCCAGTGGATGAATTTCTACTTAAGGATATCTGGGTGCGTTCACATGCATGACTGGGTAAGTCTTACAATGTATGGCAGAATACATGAGGCCTGGTGGGGAGTGCGGGACATAGATGGTAAAGGCTTGTAAACTCGGATTGAGAACACTAAGATATGAAACTACAAAAGTTTAATAAAATTAAACATATAAATAAGATATTTTAACTTACAAAACTGTAAAGAACACATGAAGTTGGGAGTGAGTGAGTTGGTGGGTGTATCAATATAGGAAGAGTTTCCTGGGTGAGTGAGGAATGTATATGATCAAAATACATTGTGTGAAATTCTCAAATAATTAAAATATATATTAAAATGATTCTCACAGTAAACAATGATTATATGAAGGAAGAACAACCTGTCATACAAATTTCTATAGAGATTTGTGATACAATTATAATTGGATCACTACTTTAAAGAACAAATGAGAGATAGCCTAGCGGTTAAGAGCACCGACTGCTCTTGCAGAGGACCTGGGTTTGATCCCCAGCACCCACATGGCGGCTAAGAACCATCTGTAACTCCAATTCCAGGAGAACTTCAGTTCCAGGGGAATCTGAGACGCTCTTCTGACCTCTGTGGTATTGCACAACACGGGTGCACAAACCTACATGCAGACAGTACACTCATACACATACAAAAATGAATAAAATTAAAAAAAAAGAACAAATGAGTAGGTAATTAGAAAGGAAATAAGATAATTACTTTATTACTGATAATATATTATATGTAATGCATAATAAATGATATATTACAATGAGATTATGTGTTACATACTGATAGAGTGCTACGGAAAGGAGGGAAACATGAATGTGTATAATTTTCTAAGACATTATGGTGGATTTTAAAATTGTAAATGTAAACAACCACGTTTCAAAAGAAGAAAGGAATAAAAGATGGAGGGAGGGAAGAAAAGAAGAATCTTTGATTCTGACCTTCCTTTGAATGAATGATGGAGAAGTATGAAGGCTTGGCTATGCATATGTCTCCTTTCTGAGCTTTATTAATTCAGGAGATTGAAAGCCATTTACTTACTGTTTCACTTATCTAATAAAGGAGACTTCCTTTTATAGGATAAGAAGATCGAGTTTCCACTCAGCAGCAAAAAATGAGCAAGGATAGATAGATATTAGATATAGATATATATAAAATTATCAAACAAGAGGACAAGAAATTGAGAGGGACTGGAGGGCATGGGAGGAGTTGATGGGGGACTTGAAGGGATGGAAATAATTAAAAGACAATACTTATGAGTTAAGTTGTCAAACATTATGTATATAATTATCATTCTTGAAAATTTCATTTTATGACAAATTTTCTTATATACAGACACAGAGATAGAGATAGAGATAGAGAGAGGGTGCAAAAAGAGACTTACATGAACACTAAGTACAAATAACATGATGCCTAACATTGAGCATGTGAGTACCTAGACCTAGACAAGAAAGTGGTGAATACCAACCATTGCATTATAGGTGATAATTCTACTGTCTTAGCCACATGGACTCCAATAATAGATAGTGTCTAATTATTGCTCAGTATCTTAATTACAGAGTAAGGCCAGTAATTTAAAGCAGAGGCTTTTCATATTTATTCTAGTAAAATATGTAAATCGTAATAATTTCCATTTTTTACTTCTTGAGGTACATGGTTCAATATATTCTAAAAATTACTTCAACCATCACTGGAGAGGGAGGACCTCTCCAGTCCAGTACAATCTAGGGTGTAAGACCAGCCTGGGCAACTTAGACTTTAACCAAAAACATGATCCATACTTTACTTAAGCAAGTGAACTTTGTTACAAAACAAAACAAACCCTGAAAGATAAATCTAAAGTTTCTTTTTCACTTAGTTTTAATTCTTATCACCTCTGAACTTTCATTTATGATGTCAAAGAATAGAATTGAGTTTAAAGATAAAAATATATATATTCATATTACTGTATAACCATCACATTAATTTCTAGCCCATTTTCATCTTCCTAAACTATATCTCTGTAAACCCATACTCAAACCTCAATTCTCCCCTCTGCCTAATTCCTCAAAAATAATTACTTTAATTTTGGCCTACAAATGTGAATATTCTAAATAACTTATCTAAATGGTATCATATATGATTTTATTTTTCTGTGCTGTTCACCCCCTTTGAATAATGTCTTCAAATTCTGTCCACATTGTACCACATGTAATAATATCCTATCGTTCTTAGGGATGAATAATTCTGCTCCATGGATATAGAGTATTATCCTTATCCATTCACTCATCAATAGATATTTGGCATAATTCTTCCTTTTTTGTTACTGTTAATAATGTTACATTGAATATACATATATGTTAGATTCCTTGATTCTAATTATTTTTTGTATGTGAATGCTTGTGATTCTGTGTGTGTGTGTGTGTGTGTTTTGTGTGTGTGTGTGTGTGTGTGTGTGTGTGTGTAGAAGTGCCCATGTACACGCGAAAGCCAGAGGACGACCTCTGGTGCCACTACTCAGGGACTGTGCACCTTTTCTTTTTTGACAGTGTTTCTCACTGGCCTGCAGCTCACCAGGTAGGATAGATTAATTTCTTATGGATTTCCAGGCGTCTGCCTGTCTCCATCTCTGCACTTCTGGTCTTACAAGTATGTGCCAGCACACCCAGCTATTTTACATAGGTTCTGGTTCTTGAACTCATTTTTTTTTCTTGCTTTAAGACAAGCACTTTGCCAACTGAGCTATTGCCCCATCCTGCTTCTAATTTTAAGCTACAAATCCAGAGTTAAAATGCCTGGATCATATAGTATGTCTTTAATTTGTTGAAAAACTAGGTTTGTTTAAAAAATCATTTATTTGGGGCTGGAGAGATGGCTCAGCAGTTAAGAACACTGTCTGCTCTTGCAGAGGATGCAGGTTCTATTTCCCAGACTTACAGGGCAGTTGACAAGGGTCCTTAGCTCCAGTTCCAGGGGAATCCAATGCCTTCTTCTGACTTTTGTGCCATTGAATGACACAGGTGCATTCACATACATGCAGGCAATACAATCATAACATAAAAATAATAAATACAATCTTAAAAATAGTTTATTTGAATTAAGTAGCTATAGTTACAATTGCATACAATTTTCAGAGTTAATAATTATGAAAGATATCACATGGCTTTCCAGTCCCAAAATAGTTACTATCTGGCTTTTTACAGAATAACTTTGCTGAATCCTGCTACAAAAATATGAGTTCTTAGTTTTGACTGAGCACATGTCTTTAAAGACTTAAAATACCTTTCTCACAGGAAGACGGAAATAGGATAATCTCAACCTACAGATGAGATCTGAAGGACAGAACATCACACAGAGGTAGCAATCTCCAGTGAAGTTAATCCAATATTAATACCCAGATTCACTTGCTGCAGCTAAATCTTGCTAATTATCATGAGTCACAGAGTGGAGTCACTAATTTATGTGCAACTGTGTGTCTATTTGTGTGTGTTTTAGAAAAGTCCGTTCTACATTTTCAGTATCAATGCAATATTTTATGTTCTTTACTGAACAACAACAACAACATAAGGACTGTGTCAAAGAACTGATTGATACAGTTAAATTCTGACCCAAACAATAAAACTCTGCAGAGAAAACTTTAAAAAGAGTTAGAGAAAGACGTAGGGCATGTATGGCAGAATGCATGAACTGGGGTGGGTGGGGCAGGGAAAAGGGAGTGTGTCTAAATTAAACTGAAAAAGGTATGAAATACACAAAACATCAATAAAAGTATAAAAATGATATCTGATTTAGGTCTGGTAAGATGGCTTAGGAGGTAAAAGTGCTTGCTACCAACCAGAGTTCAATCTTCAGAGCTTACATGATGGAAGGAGGGAACCAATTTCTGCAAGCTGTCCTACTGTACTGTGAACTCCACCTATAAGCCATAGTGTATGCACAGCCAAATCAATAAATGTAAAAAAATAAATACCCAAATTACAGGAAAAATTAAAAAAGAGGGCAGGGTAACATTTCATGTGAAAATGCTTAAGTTTGAGAGATTCAGAGGTATAAAATTACAAAATAATCTGGGCACCAAATGTTTACATATAAAATAAATCAAATTCATGTGCTAAGTATGACTGAAAGCATTCTCCTTTGTAATGTAAAGATTATGGTAAATAATTTCTTCTCACTACCTTGCACATAGCCATAGGGGAACATAAAAACCACTCCATATATATAAGTAGCAAAATAAATAATTCAGAAGTAGGACTCAGGTAGCATATAGCTAAAATAATTCAGTAGAAATATGTCCCTGTTCCACAAATTGTGTACTCACATGCCTTAATGTTATATATAAATGATACTTTATTTTAAGTGATTATAGAGAGAAATGGTTGGAAAAAATTTATATAATCTACAATATTAAAGAGGACTTTACAGTACACTTAAAATGGCATAGTAAATCTTGTATGTTTTGTCAATGTAGTTTCTGCTTGGCATTTAAATATCTGTTAGTAGATATATTCAATTTCAGATGTCAATGTATAACATAATATTCTTCATTAAAATTATATATAGTCATATTATATAATTACTGATATTTACAAATCTCATATGAGTGAAATATTTCTGTTTAGTGAATGCTTTATGTTTTAAATTCATCCCAATTTTTCATAATTAATGTCACTTCTTTACAGTGAATTATAATGAAAATATGCCATGTAATGTAACGTTTGCAATGTTGAATGTTTTCTATGTGTCTTTCATAAATAAGAACCACAATTTATTTAAATACAATTGTAACATTTTATTTAAGTTATACCATTTAATAGAATTGTACTTTATAGCATTCACTTTCCATTCATGATAAATTCAGTGAAAACAAGTAAAACTATTACAATTACTTGTATGAAATTTGATGTGAACATCCATCATATATTTTGGGAAAGTTGTAATTTATGAAGGCAGTACTACTTTCATTCTAAAGTTTCTATAAATTGAAGTTACACCATGTTTGGAATGCTACATGTAGATGAGAAAAATTCATACTTTTCATCAAGGACTCATAACAGCTTATAACATACTTGAGGCAACATGGATTAGTTATAGAGTATTATAATAGGGAACAGGATAAATAAATGGAATGTAGTGCTTCAGATCCACAGAGATGATATCTCTGTTGATCAAGAGTACCTGGATGGAAAATATAGCATCTGAGTAGGTATTTGAAGAATGTTTAATGAATAGATTTTTTTTTGTCTATCCAATATCACTTGTATGAGAAAAAGATTTGGTTCTCATCTAATATCTCAATCGTCCATGGTACCTCATGCTTCCTTGAGGATGCAGTTTGGTCAAAACAACTTAAACCTAGTAAACAGGAGTATAAGTGAAGTCATATATCACTTCTAGTCTGAGGCATTAACAGAAATATCCTTTCCCCAGTGCTCTAAAACCCGAGTAGTTTCCATGTGGATATGGTAGAACCATTGTGTAAACTGCTTGTTTATGTGGAATATTATGTGAAATACAAATGAATAGTTTATTGCTGGCAGGATTGCACAGTTGGTAAAGCACTTGCTGTGTTGTGCAAGCCTGACAGCCTGAGTTTGGCTTCTGGAACACAGGTAAAGATGAAGGAGAGTAACAGCTCCACAAAATTATCCTCCGACCTTCACATGCATGCAAATACACGCACACACACACACACACACACACACAAACACACACACATGCACACTCAGATACATCATCATACCATACATACAATGTAATACTAAAATAATAGTTTGTTATTTAAAAGAAACATTTAAGGTCTGATATAATGCATGAAGTTATTTCAATGTTTTTGTATTTGTAGAGGTGTTTTCTGTGTCCCAATATGTGGTCTATTTTGGAGAATGTTCATGGGTTGATGAGAAGAAAGTATATTCTCTGGTGTTCTGGTGGAATATTTGGTAGATATCTGTGAGGTCCATTTGGTGTATTGTATTGTTCAGTTCCGATGTCTCTCTGTTTGTTCTTTGTCCAATTGACCTATCTAATGGGATCAATGTGGTTTTGAAATTCCCGACTATTAGTGTGCTGGGAACAATCTGTGCCTTGAGGTCCTGTAGAATTGTGTTTATAAAGTTAAAGAGTGAGAGAAAGATGCAGGACATTTATGGCAGAAAGCATTATCTGGGGTGGGGGGGAGTGAAATGGGTATATATCTAAATTGAACTGAAAAATCATGTATGAAATACACAAAACATCAATAAAAGTATTATATTTTAATAAGGAAACATTTAAGGCCACTAAGTTGAAGAGTTATTTTATGGCACTTTGTATTGTGTAACTAAATTGTTTCACACTTTGGTTATGAATCTCTCATTTTCTTTGACAAAATTAGTCTTTCATTACAGATGATATTGGGTGAAATTTTAAGCATAGTTCTCTGCAAACTAGCTTAAGTGGTGATAAAAATTTGGACTAACAAGTACCAATTATACTTGGGAAATGAATTTAGAGTTCAGAAGAGTAGGTTCAATTGAGTTGAAAGGTAAGACATTTTGACAGTGCCACAAATAGGAGTAATATCTTTGAGTTGATGACTTCTCATTGCTGTCTTTTGTGGATAAAAACAGTTCTTTTTAATTTTTTAAAATATGTATGAGTGTTTTGCCTCCATGTATGCATTATACCACATGTGTGAGTGACCACGGAGGCCAGAAGAGGGCATCAGTTCCACTGGAACTGGAGACGTACACAGGTGTTGCCTGTCATGTCCCTGCTGAAACCAAACCTGGGTCCTCTGCAAGAGCAGCTACTGCTCTTAACCACTGAGCCATTTCTCTAACCCATGCAATTGTATTTTTATGCTCATTTTTGTGAACTACTCTAGCACATTGCTATTCAACACATAGTAGCGTTCCACAAATTATTTAATGAATTCCATTTCATTAAGGTACGTGGAGTCTGTTTCTGCTTCTTACACCCAAAGCATGTAATGATTACATGTAGAGAGGTTAATTATATGTGAAATTACACAAAGGATTACAGAATAGGGACTTTAAGATCCGCTTTGTTGTTAGGGTGCATGGATATGAATGTCAGAAAATCTAAGTTAGGGTAGTGAATGCCAGACTATGAATGTTGAAGTTAGTCTCTGAAGTACTGGGTTATAAAATCAAGTGCCTTCCAGGGACACGTGGGACACATAAAATTCTAAAGGTTTACAAGATATAAAGCAGTGTTAAACGAATTGTGTTGACCAGTTCAATTCCCATTGACTTTAAAATTCCCTTTTGGCAAAAAAAAAAGGCAACATTTTCTCCAGCTCTCTTCTCTCTAGGGGCAACCAGTGTGAAAGCAAGATTATCCCTAGAGAACCAGTGAAGGTTCCTGTGCTTAGGGATTTGAAGTGGGAAATACTATTTTAGACAGATAAATCTGTCAGAATAGAAAGGGATTTGGATGGAAAGGGATCTCTTGGAAGGAATTTTTTTGACTGGAGATTGATGCCAAGGACAATGAAATGAAAGGGCAGATAGGAAAACAGTCATAACAGAAGATTCTGAAGAACTGAGCACATAGTGAAGTGTGGAGTAAAATTTCAGGGGTGTCTATAAAGAGGAAAATGAGTGTATTCTTCCAGGGGCATTATTGGAAATAATGATGGTATGTTACTGAAACTGTGAGGTCTAAGTAATGCATAGTTTGGCCGATTGAAGTATAATGCTATTTATTTAGTAAATCTAATAGTGCAATTCATAAATATGAAAGTTTATTAATTCTTTCTTTTATACATAATAGATTAATAATTATTATGAAAATGTTAATATATCAAAACTACATATGAGTATATCTACACATAGTATATGGGCCTTTAAAACTTTTAATTGAAATTGTGCAATTTTCTTTTTTATTATTTTTGCAATTTTCATACAATATAGTTGGCAGGCAGTTAGATCTGTTCCCCTCTCAACACCTGGAAGTTGTATCTACATGTAAATTACAGATAATATTTTCTCTGAAATTTCTCAGCAGACAGAAGTTTGCCCAATAGTATGCTCACTAAGATGGGGAATTTAGAATGTCTATATCCAACAAAAGATAGAAGAAAGTTCCAAGCTCCATCTTTGTCTCACACAAGAATCCTGTTAATGCCATCCCAACTAGCTAGTCTCTTCTGTTGTAACTCTTCTCATTACCCTATGCTGTTCATTTTATGACCCTCTTACTCCACTAAGTATTGTGCTTAAGAGCACTCACTTTTAAATTCAGAGCATGTTTCTTTAAAAATTACAATTTCTTTTCATTATGTATATATGTGTCAGGGGATAAATGCCGATATGGGCAATGATTCCCATGGAGTCCAGAGGAGGATGCCCTGGAGCTGGAATTATAGTCAGTTGTGAGTTGACCAGCATCAGTCCTGGGATCTAAACTTGGATCCTCTGCAAGAGCAGTAAGTGTTCTTCAGCACTGAGCCATATCTTTATTCCCTGAGTCTGTTTCTTGAGGAACCCAAGCTACAAAACTCAGTCTGTTGAAAAGTTTAAATGTAGCAAATGGAAGTACATAATTGAAATAATCATCTGAATAAACATAAATATTATGTCAGTATTCATAGTAATTTTACTTTTGCCTTTGATCTTATTAATTATTGAATAGTTATATACTAACTGTTTAATCTTCTGTCTACTTGTATCCTTCAAATATTGGGATCTCATGGGCAGAAATATGAAATCCGTCTAGAATGCTATTTCATGTGTATTCCATGTATTCCTATTTAACAAATTTTTAAATTGTCACATCTATTTCCCATGAAAGAGATTTGACAAATTTCAGTGATAACAGAAATATGTGTGACTAAGATTCTTTGACACAAAGGCCAAAATGTATATTTGGTACATATAACTTGGTTTGATAGCCTTTTATTAGATTAATGAATGCAGCTGTATGGAGGATGTTTTTCACCTTTCTTCCTTCTCATTTTTTCATTCATTTGTTTTTTTGGGAGTGTGCTGCATGTGCACCACCACACTTTTCTTTCGTCATAATATTTCCATCAAATACATATCCTTATAATTTCATAATAAAAATTTCAAAATTATTATAATAAATGGTTTTGTTTTCATAAAAGATGTATTATCCAAGTCACTGAAATGATCAGGGAGTGTGTTGGGACTGTTGATGATCTGAATGTTTGCCTTAGGTAAACTATCATCTATGTCTCACAGCATCAGAGCACCAAGGAATGGGCTGGAAGTCATTTCAGTTCTTTTAAATGCAATCAACAATTTAATTTCCTTTGTGACCTTTGAGAAATCACCATTATAATGGTTCTCATTTCCCTGATG
Organism: Rhizomys pruinosus; assembly: GCA_009823505.1. Lineage (NCBI taxonomy): Eukaryota > Metazoa > Chordata > Mammalia > Rodentia > Spalacidae > Rhizomys > Rhizomys pruinosus. The sequence continues at coordinate 101,508 of VZQC01008053.1, read as the reverse complement.
TTTTAGATTAGCCACAGGTATGCTCTTATTTGGAAACAAAGAAAAGCCAGGGGTGGTGGAATAGTTTTGTAATCCCTGCACTCAGGACAAAAGCATGTAGAATAATATAGATGTTGAGAGGAACTTCGGTGACAAATTGTCCAAAACAAAGCAAAGCAAAACAAACCAACAAAAACAGCCAACTAAACAAATGAAGCAAAACTAAACAGAAGAGAAAAGATTTCATGGAGTTGGTGTTCTCTTTTTCTCAGCAAATGAACAATTTTCACTTTACTCATTCCAGTTTTCTCTGATACTTTACTGTCTCTTAGCGTTTCTTGTTTACACATTTAAAACCCATTTCTCTTTTTTTCCCTGTATCTTATTTATGTATTCTGTACATCTAATCATTCTAACTACTCTGAATGTTACTACTCTTAAACCAAAAGCTTTCCATATGGCAACGATTTTGGTATACAGCAACAAATTAGTTAAAGACTGAAATTTGCCTTCATTTATCTCTAGACCAAAGTAATTGTTTCTACCTTCCTTAGTAAAATACACAATATTGCATTTGTAGTCACCTTGGATTTTAAATGAAAATGTTGGAATTAGTAGTGGATGTCTAATCAAGGTTAGAATGGAGCTCAGAGTGTATCATGCATTAGACCACCGTTTCTATCCCTAGCTCCAGAAGAAATGAAGACATAATTGAAATTGCCAATACAGAAAGCATGATATGATTCTGTGGTCAAAAATAAGTAATCATAATCTTGGTGATTTCCTTTAAGTTAAAACAATAATGTTAAACTTTTGTAGAGAGCTTTTTGGAATAAATTTAGGACAACATGTATTCTGTATGGAAAATAGAAAAAAAAAACTTTTCATCTCATTGCATTAAAAAAATTGGCTGCTGCTGGGCATGGTGGTGCATGCATTTAATCCTAGCACTTGAGAGGCAGAGGCAGACTGATCTTTGTGAGTTCAAGGCCAGCTTGGTCTACAGAGTGAGTTCCAGGACAGCTGGGGCTACATGGAGACCCTGTCTCAAAAAGACCAAAAAATAAATAAATAAATAAATAAATAAATAAATAAATAATTAAATAAAATAAAAAAATTTGCTGAAGCTGGATTGCATTTATGACACTTAACTTGTGTCACTAATTAGGAATCTTATTAAATTAAAACCTCAACTGTTTGTATACATATATGAAAATTTCAAAGAATAAAGTAAACCAAAAGGGCATATGCAATTCATTTTAAAATATTAAAGAGTCAGTTATTTAAAGAGATGAGCAAAGTGGAGTATATACAAATGATAAAGTAATGATAGTGTATAATGATAAAGAAAAATGATAGTGTAATTTAATGTAAAATATCAAGTCAATATGAAAGAACCAGAAAGACACAGCCATATAAAGTAAGTTAGGATCCCCACATGTACAGAACTCAGATATTAGTGAAAATGAGTAAGAAAGTGAAGAGCTGAGTAGGGAAATACAGCAGTATTTATTAGGGCATAATTCCCCTTCCTAAGCTTGCAGCATCTCCTTTGGGGAGTACCATCATTTCTCTAAGGTCATGTTATTTCATGTACTGCATCCTTCCTTGGCTGATGTCCTGCAGCAACTAACTCCATGGGTTAATTTGAGAAATTGCTTTGAAGCAGTAATATCAGCTAAAACCACATACAAGTTATTCTGGAGATATTTGCACAAAAAAGAAAGAATAATTAATTGAGAAGCCATTAAAATGATTAATAGGAGTTGGAATATAAACTTCACTGCTCCTGCCTTTTCTCTAAAGAAATGAAAGAAATGAGATACATGTTTTATGGGTTTCCAGCCTTTCTCCATGGAATTAATAACTAGTCACCTATGATGGTGTCTGCTTTGATAACTTCCTCTTTCAAGCTGCTCTCAATTCACTTTAAAATAACCACATTTTTCCATCACAGATTTCTGAGAACACTGACCAGAAAGATTATCTGAATTCAACTCCTTGTCTTGGGATCAGCTTGTGTAAGAATCCAAAGCAAGATTACATTAGCTTGATTTTTCACTAATATTGAGATCCAACTGCCCCTTTATTACATGTAGTTTAACACTATATTTATTACATGTAGTTTAACACTATAGTTAACAAAAAGTTCTAAAATTGAAATACATTCACATTATTAAAAAAATGAAACACATTCTTCTTTTGGAACAGAAAATGGGGAATAAACATTCACATAAAGACCTGGGAGAGACAAGTAAGGAACATAATAAGGAGGGATGGATGGAAGGAGGGTTAAAGGTAAAGAAATTATTTTATATTTACTAGAGAATAACATAAGAGTTATAAAGGTAGGACTTCGAGACATGCAAAGCAGTCAATACAAATAAATGAAGCACTGTTTTGAACTCACAATGTTTGCTCACGCAAACATACATTTGAAACCGTTTTATCATGATGACATTCCATGGAATTTTATTTTGTATTTGAAAGAATACTTTTCTTTTGGCAAAGCTGACTAGGGTTAGAAAAAATGCTTTAATGTGTGTACTGCAAACATAGTTATTTACCACAGCCAGATAGAGATTCCTTCTTAATTTGTCATGCAGCTTCTTGTTTTAAAACAAATTTTGCCAAGAGACATAAACCAGATGGTCTTCTTCAAGGGTATACTGTGAGACATGATCGTCAGCTTATGGTAGTTTCAAGGAGCAGACATCTGGCTATGGAAAGATGACGCTATTTGGAAATCAAACTTCCAACTGCACAGAAATGCTACGGTACCATCACATTGGTAAATAAAACTGTGACTTATAGATATTTTTCATGTATTTTCTAGGTACTTTGAAATGTACGCTTTACAGTATTGCAGCTATTTTGATCAAATAAGAATACTACAACATACTGAACCAATAAAAATAACCTCCCTTGGGGCTGGAGGGGTGGCACAGCCGTTAAGAACACTGGCTGTTCTTACAGAAAACTCGTGTTTGGGTCCCATCACCCGCATGGCAACTAACAGCCGTCCATAGCTCCAGTTCCAGGGGATTCGATGCCTTATTGCATCTTCCACACACTACATGACACTGGTGCACTTACATGCATGCAAACACAACACTCATAAAAATAAATAAATCGAGCCGGGCGTGGTGGCGCACGCCTTTAATCCTAGCACTCGGGAGGCAGAGGCAGGCGGATCTTTGTGAGTTCAAGGCCAGCCTGGTCTACAGAGTGAGTTCCAGGACAGCTGGGGCTACAGGGAGACCCTGTCTCGAAAAGACAAAAAAAAATAATAATAATAATAAATAAATAAATCGAACCTTATAGAAATATTTATTAAGGATACATTTATAAGTGATATAACAGATTTTCCATTTGTTTTTATTAGTTTTTACTTTCTTTGACATAGGTTCTCATTATGCAGCCCAAGTTAGTATCAATCTCAGGATGTTGATGTTCTTCTGTGTAGGATAGTATTTTAAAGTTTTATTAGCTCAAGATAATGATCTTCTTTGTAGTACAGTATTTAAAATTGTTAGTGATTGTATTTTGTAGTAAATTGTACATGTACCCTTTTGACAGGCTTCCTGAACATAACATATTTCTCTGACCCTGTACTGGAGACATGCCCTAAACAGTGCTTTTACCCATTGGATGTGGATTAAAGAGAAAAAAAGTGTTGATTGTAAATCTCAGAATTACAAATATCATATGTTTCTGCTTGCCCTTCTGAGAACTTGAGAATTCTTCCATGGACGAATGTACCCGAGTCCACTACCCTTCCACCTTGAGTCCTACATATAGATATATGTATCAGACTTGCTTACTCTATAGTCCTAAAACGCATAGTTGATTTATAGAAACTTTATGAGTAGGGCTATTATTCATAATTGTTATTTTGATAAGGTTTGCTATCCAGCACTGTGGTAGCTACAGCAGATTCTTTCCAACATTGTTATGGATCTACTGGAAAACCACTTTGTGTCACACATTTACCTAGAAATACAGAAAACAAATGAGATAAATACAAGTATTTGCCATTTAGAACCTAAGACATGATTTGAATCTAAGAAAGACGATACGGGATTATATCTTTGAGTACTTGATAATTCCATTGGTATAAGGGGATACAATGATTATCATTGGTTTCCAAGAGATAGCTGTAAATTTTAATCCAAGAGAGAGGAAAACGAGAGAAATCAATATAAACAGGAATAGATGGAGGGAAATGAAGAAATTAAAGATAATCTAAACAGATAAAGATTTCCAATTGTAAGAAAATAATTGTTCAATTTTATTCAAATGTATAAATTACTTGAAGAATATTTCCTTAAAACATCAAACTAAAGTGGTATTTTTAGGTATTTTTATCGCTATGTAGCGATAAAAGCTCAAAGAAACTCTTTTAAAAACTACTGTTTCAGGCAGAAATTCTTCAAACATCACATCTCTGACTTGTAATATGTAGTATTCCCTTAAGGTAACTGATGATTTTAAGAGACATTTGAAAATGTTCATGGAAAAACTAAAGCTAATATGAAAATAATTCTTGTATAAATTGCCTTACTGGTAGGAAGTTGCCATTCTCAGAGTAAACTGAATACTTTAGTGTTAAAATATACTCAAAACAAATTCCCCTCCAGAATAGTAGAAGTTAGACCAAGTAAGAAGCAGAGAAGTGCTGGAGAGATGGCTGAATGTATTAAGGACACTGGCTGTTCTTGCAGACTGGGTTTGATTCTCAGCACCCAGGTGGCGACTAACAACTAACTGCCCATACATAACTCCAGTTCCAGAGGAACTTGACATCCTCTTCTGAAATTGACTATGGAAAATTTACACTATATCGGTATTTTGTCAAATAAACTATTATATAAGTGGATTTGTTGTTAGTCACAGTTTCTCAAGGTATTTATTCATTTCAAAATAACACAATAATATGTGTGGTTCTGGGGATAAAAAAAGACATCAAACATTAGCAATGTCCTCAGTTCTTAAGTGTTACAACTTTTGAGAAAGCAGATTCCCAGTTACTTTTAAGGGATTGTCAGCAAGAGATTAGATTGAATCATATAGTATTTGGCTTAAGAGTGACATTCAAAGGAAGAAAAGCCTCAGATTGCCATAAACATCGAACCCCTCTGTGGATCCTACATGTAACAACTAGTTATAGTGAGTCCTAATGAAACTTACCTTCTAGGTGCCACAAAGGTTCTGATATGAGAGACTTCCTTGCCTTCCCACCCATAGAACAAGGAGAAATATGACAATGATGAGGTCGCTCCCCAACTGTAAATTGGAGACAACTATTGTAGAGGTAATCTCTTATAAAACCGGTAACAACTGCTTTCTTTAATTGACTATATACATAGGGGAATGTGGAAGGGAATTACTCTCTGTTCAGAACCAAATATAATACAAAGTCCTAGGGCTATGCACTCAAGCAATATAATTAATTACAGGAGCTCGGACATCAGCAATGGATTGTTCTACCAGGTGGATGTTGTCCAGGGGATCCAAGGCCCACAAAAGGTAAGGCTCCTTGCCTCTAATGGGATACCACAGGAGGAGAGGCAATAAGACCCTGCTGCCGAAGACTGACATTAACATGGGAGGGATGTATTGAGACCACACATGCAAGTGTACAGATGGCCTCTGGAAAGCCAGAGAGTGTTACCAAAGGCCCAAAACCAATAAAGCAAATATGGGTCTCCCTGAGTCAAGCAAGACTCCACCCGTCAGCAACCAGCTACAACCTCACCTGCCTGGAAAATGGTGCAGACAGAGGCAGCCATGTGCCTTATATCCCAAATCTAATTGGATATTGGCTCTCCCCTTGGAGAAAATAACCATGGCTGATCCACAAGCTTACATCCTCTAAGGTTATGTTATAAGCCACGTAAGACCCTGTCATATTAACAGGGGGGAAAATTGTAATTCATGGATTAACATATCCAAACAGGTGTCTATGCTAAAGTAACCTACCATAATATTGGTGCTGCTTAAATACCTATATATCTAATTGCTTTTCTTCATTGAAGGATCGAAAGGTTATTTCTGGACGACTGTCAGCCCATGAAGGAAAACAGCCAGAATTGACCAGAGTCCAAGTCAACAGCTTCCAGAGAGAGTGGACTGTTTTACCTCTCATCCACCTGTGCCCCTTTTCTAAGCCTAGGAACAACCTGCGGAAGAGGGGGCGTGGTAGAATGTAAGGGCTTGCGATGGGTGAATGGTGAACTACAGCAATGTAGTCTGGACACTCTTTGATCAACTTGATTGAACAAACAACCTGTCACCCCCACTGGATGGTGGGGCTGTAGGTGTTTGGGCACAACAGCCTGCAGTAGGTTTGCATGAAGGATGCTTGTACTCATGGCATCACTTATAGCTAAAAAATGAAAAAAAAAAAAAACTGAGAGAAAGATGCAGGACAGTTATGGCGGAATGCATGATCTGGGATGGGGTGGGGGGGGAGGGAAAGGGAAAAGCCTGACCTGAATGGAAAAATGTATGAAATGCACAAAGCATCAATAAAAATAATTATAAAAAAAAAGAAATATTAGGACCTATTTCATGTTAAATGTACTTTGCTATAGTTTTTAAAAATATGATTGGACTTCTGTGATATGAAAAGCCAGCTTTGTTTATTGTTGCAAGGCCACTCGAAGTAAGTCCCTTGAAAAACAAAGGTATTGCAAATAAAACTTAGAGTTAAGGAAAAAAAAAAAAAGAGTGACAAGGAGCCAGGGGTTACCCCCCTCCCCCCCAAAAAACCCTAAGTGAACCTTGAGGACCAGATCCTCAACTGACTTTGAGAAAACAGAAACCTTGGTTAATCTGGACTGACTGCATGGCCTTAAGCATCCAAAAGGAATGTATAACCAGAAATAAATAATCAGTAAGGTCTGAGAAATTGATTTTCAGATATAAAACTTGAGAATCCTTCAAACCTTCAATGCCAGATGGGGACTACTGAGATATCCAGCTTGTAGACTGAGTGGCTACTGGGATTTCAGCCTTTTCAGAGTGTAGACTGCTGTCGTTTGACTACCCATGCTGTGTTTTGGAGGCCAGTGCAGGAAGATGAAGATGAGAAGCATGCTTGCTGGACCTCATTTGGGTGACCATGGGGGTGGGGAGGGACCCCAGTGTGGAGCACAGGGGGATGATTGATGTTTGTTTGGGTTTGCCAAGGAGGAGCCTTCAAGCACTTCCCTGGGGAAAACATGACATCTTTTGGTAAAAAGAAAACATTATATTTAACAGTTAAAAATATTTTGTAAAATAATATTTTCTCTTTTTATTGATACATGCTACAACCATGCATAATTTATCCTTATGTAATCCTATGGTGTGTTCTATCATATAGGAATATTAATATTCATATTCTAGAAAAAAAAAGAGAGAATGTAAAGTTATGCTTCTTTTTACCTGCATGCAACTTTACTGTTAAAATGTGAATCTCTAAATGTGTTTTGGAATTAACCTATGGTTTATTTTCAGATTTTGTAACTTTGATTTATGTGTGGAATGTATATATGCATATTTTAGAATAATATAAAATCAAATGGGAACAAAAAAAGAGAGAGAAAAACCTATTCAAAGAACTGACCAAAACAGTAAACCTGTGCACAGAAAAGGTCATAAAAGACTGAGAAAAAGATGCAAGACAGGACTTGAGTATGACAGAATCCATGAGCTCTGATGGGGGACGGGGAGGCATGAGGGGTGGGCATGGATGGGGGAATGAGTCTAAATTTGATTAGAAATGTTGTATTAAATGTGCTCAATAAAAAATAAAACTAGTGACAATTTATGAAAGACATGCATTCTGCTCTCTGAACAAAATGCTGGAATGGTATAGTAGTGGATATAGGTGATATTATGAGAAATATATTAAGAAGAGTTCTAATAATCTAGAAAATGGAATAATGTATGGTGACCAGGGAAGGATACTAAGTGGCAATATTTGTATTACATTGTCATTGTTGAAGAACAAATCTAGGGTTCACCAAGCACTTCATAGAATCACTCTCTCATTGAGCTGCATCTCCAGCCTTCCAGTACCCCTGGAGTTTTACACTTGGCTTTGGCTAGCATTGTATGTGATCAAAGTTTATTTCTTTGAGATTGGACACAAGAACAATAAATATCTTCTAAAACCACGGTGTTCTCAAATAAATGGGATTTTAATATATTATAAATACATTGCTATAGATATAACTTGAAATTTATGTCTCTATTTTCCTCAGTTCTAAGATTTATGAGAAAGAATAAATCTCTTTTGTAAAAGTACATTAAAATATACATCAACTTGCTATGTAATTTAGGAATTTAAAGTTATATTTTGTTTTACCTGCATGCATGCTTATTGTTAAACCGTGACTCTCTAAATGTGTTTTGGAATTAATCTACAGTTTATTTTCAGAATTTGTAAATCTGGTATAGGTGTGGAGTGTATATATGTATATTTTGGAGTAATATAAAATTAAAGGGGAAAAAGACTTGTTTAAAGAACTGACCAAAACAGTAAACTTCTGCATCAAAAAAGTTGAAAAAAAAGTCTGAGAAAAACATGCAAGACAGGACTCAGCATATCTGGCAGAATGCATGAGTTCTGGTAGGGTGAGGGAACAGTGATGCGGGAAGGGGTCTATGTTTGAATAAGAAATGTTGTATAAAATTTACAAAAGCTCAATAAACATATTATAAATATGTATCTGAGTTGGTAAATAAAGAACAGCATCCAGAAGCCATAACAGAAATGATGCAATATCTGAGACCTACTGTAGGCATGTGTTGGTGAAGAAGATAAAAATTCATAAACTGGATTAAAATGAGCAAACACTTCCTCTGTGAGCAAGGAAAAATGTTTATTTTCCTTAAACCTTCATTTCTAATCTCTATTTCTCAGCTCGTCATATGAGAATGAAATTGAATCCATGCATGACATGAAGGAATTGCCAAGAAAGAAGCTGCTTTCATATCTTCCGGAAAATCCACCTTAAACGTCCATGAAAAGCAAGGTCCTGGCATTTAAATATGTCATCATAATTTTAGCTTTCGGTTTAAATCTTTGTTTTGTACATGATTTTTGTGGTGTTGAGGAGCTGCAATGAATTACTTTATTATGGACCAATTTAATAGCAGATAAGTAAACAGGATCCCTATAGGTAGTCAGCTGATACCCAAGGGGATCTATGGCAGTCCACATCATTTTTATCCATTCTTATGCCTATATTAAACATACATAAAATTTAATCAGAAGTTATTTTGATATTGTGAAGACATGGAAAAGTGAATGCCTTGGGAAATAATAAAATCATTTTCAGGTTATAGTGGGTTAATTCAAGAAGCTACAGTCAGTGCTCATCAAATGATCAAATGATCAAATGATCAAAGACAGTAAGGGAAAGATTGGTTCTAGACCTAGCTATTCTATTTATAATTATTCTTAGAGTCGTTTACTAAAACCACTTATTTCTATGCATGTGATAGAGGTGGAAATTCTCTTCTAATGACTATTTTCCACACACTAATACCTTTAAATAGAACATATTTGTAAAACATACATTTCTTAGAAAACTTTGAAGCTTAGGGTTGATCATGGTCCTTTTGACCAATGATGCATAAATGGCAATATGGGGCAGCCTGTTTTAGAGAACTTTATTGAAAGCCAACCTGAGTTTGGATCCCTCAAACCAACCCAACACAAAGCTGCAATTAGGAATACAGGCTGGCATACCAGGGCTTCTACTAGGAGATGGGGGGTAGGACAAGATGATCCCTGGAAACTCAAGAGATACTAGTCCTATGTATGTCGTGGTGGATAGCGACAGAGTCTATGTCAAAAAAGATGGAAGGCCAGGATCAGCATTTGAAATTATTCTCTTACTTCCACCTGTGTTCCATAGGACCCGACCCTACCACTCCACACATGCTGTCATACTCACACATACATGCACATACAAAAAATGAACAGTATTCATATTTTGCCCTTCCAACTTTTCCACCTTTCTTTGAATGTGAGTATGGAGGGAGCTCCATTTTGCAGCATGTGGATAAGGGTGTATAATATAAGGATGGCTGGGTAGGAATCAGGAATGAGTAAACCCACCTTATCTGCAGTGATTGCACATCCTCAGGTTTTTCAAGATTGGAATTATGATATACTCTTATTTACACTATTACTATACAACATCAGGAAATCCCAGCCTAAGAAAATTGTAATTGATGGATTAAAGAGGATTTCTGAGGGAAAAAAACCCAACATTTTAGAGGTTTAATGGTAGCGTTTTGCAAAACTCATTTTCTGCATGCGGATTTTTAAAATGTGTACTCAGAGAGAAGAAACCTATGACCTGGCAAAGTGAAGAAACAGGGTGTATAAATTAAGTTATTGAAATTGTCTCCAAATTGAGGTTAATCCTATAGACATATGATCTGTTTCTATTATAGTATTTTTTCTTTATAGAGTAGTTGAAGTAGATGTTTATTTAGAAGAAAAATGAAGCAAAATAGACTCATACAGTGAAGAAATTGAATTAACCATATTGAAGAAAGAAAATGTGTGTTTGCAACTATCTTGGTAAACCAAAATAGTCAACTACTATAAGAAAAATATTCAGGATAAAGTGATCAATAGTATACTCCAAAATCAAATGAAGTTCATATCTATCCACGTTCTTATATGAAAAAAATTTGAACTAACCTCTATGTGAAATATAAGTACTTATAAGTATCTGAAGATGCTGAAGATATAAGGCAAATGATCTTGTATGAAATGACAATAATGAAAAACCAACCTCTCTACAAATAATAAGTATTTTGATGTACCAATAGGGAGATACAAAATAGAAACTGATGGGCAGAGAGGAAGTTAATTTGAAACCATTTTAAAAAGTTTTTCATTTTAAAATGGTGTGGATTCCTTTCATGTGATTCTTCTCCCATCTATTCTCCATAACTAAGAGCTAAGAAGAAATTGTAGGTAGTGAACAAGAAACCACTCTCGGTGCAAAATGTATTTGCTAGCTAGTGAAAAATATTTATAATAGGGAGTGATTAGATTAGATAGATTACACAGGGTATCAGTAGAAATCTGAATAATAGAACAAAACAGCATGAAGTACAAGTGTGTGTAGAGAGAGTAGACTTAAACTGAAATACTCAAGAGGATAACTGTAGAAATGACACTATGGATGCTAAGCTTGAAGAGTAGATAAAAGCAGGTAAGAGATTTAACTTTCCCAATGTTTATTTTGGGTTATGCTTCTGCCATATATGGCAGGTAGAAACTGTTAAATTGCAGTTTCCATTACTATTGTTATCAAGCAGTATTGATTACCTATGTGTGCTACACTGGGCATTATAGGAGCAAACAAAACAAGAAAAACCAACCAGAGTAATCAATGTAGTAGCAGGGATAGTAAATAAGATACTTAATCGATCTAAGACTTGAAAGTCAAGAACACTTTTCTAAACACTTCCAGCATTTATTTGGATTGACTGTGCATTTAAAAGTTTCTGTCCTCGGGCTGCTTTGCAGTTACATAGAGCAGGAAGCTTTGGTGCATGATTTTATAGTAGGATGAATATAGGTATAATGGTGCATGCATTTTGAAAGCCTCAAAGAAAGAACTGTGGAAGTTTTAACCACAAAGGAATTATACATGTTTAATGGCATAGGCATGTTTAGCGGATTTAAGATGTAAACAATGTATATGTACATGAAACTTCATGTGACCCTTGTAATATGTGCAAATTTATATTTGTATATGTCAGCCAAAATAAATTTAATTACATTTTTTCAGTCATGTTTAAGCCATACAGTCTCTATTTTATTTTTATACAGCTGAATTTCATTTATTTAAAAAACACTGAATTTATTATTTCTATTTTCTGCGCATGAACATATTTCCCACATATTCTAGGAGCATCCATGTCCCACAGTGCCCGCAGAGTTCAGAAGAGGGTGTCAAACTCCCCTGCAAAGAGAGATACAGTTGGTCCTTAGCTTCATGTCTGTGCTGGGAACTGAACCTTGGTCCTCTGCAAGAGCACCCAGTGCTTTTAACCACGGATCCATCCCTCCAGCCTCCACAGCTAAATTTTTTTTTGGTCTTTTCGAGACAGGTTCTCCCTGTAGCCCAAGCTGTCCTGGAATTCACTCTGGAGACCAGGCTGGCCTTGAACTCACAAAGATCCGCCTGCCTCTGCTTCCCAAGTGCTAGGATTAAAGGCGTGCACCACCATGCCCGGCAGCCACAGCTGAATTTTAAAAGTGATCACATAGCCTATCTGAGCATCTATTAACAACTGATGACTGTGGTGAAAAAGAGATTCAATCTTGTTTAAAGGTGAAATTCTTGGTAGGTTGATCAGGCTCTAGTGGCTGAACCCAAACCAAATGGACACAAATCTGATCAGATAGATAGATAGATAGATAGATAGATAGATAGATAGATAGATACAGATAGATGATTGATAGATAAATAATTGATAGATAATTGATAGATAGATGATAGATAGATAGATAATTTATAGATGATAGATAATTGATAGATAATTGATAGATGTTAGATAGATAATTGATAGATAGAATATTGATAGATAGATGATGGATAGATAATTGATAGATAGATGATAGATAGATAGATGATAGATAGATAAGTGATAGATGATAGATGATAGATAGATAGATAGATAGATAGATGATAGATAGATAATTGATAGATAAATAATTGATAGCTAGATAGATGATAGACATATAGATGATAGATAGGTAATAAATAGATAGATAGATAATTGATAGATGATAGTTAGATAGATAGATAGACAGAAGATAGATAGAAAGATAAATGATAGATCATAGATAGATAGATAGATAGATGATAGATAGATAGATTAGATAGATAGATAGATAGATAGATAGATAGATAGATAGATAGATAGATAGATGATAGATGAAGTTTGATGCCAGGGTAGTAAGGGGGTGCATATAGAGGAGAGAAACCAAATATTTTCAGAATTTTGCTGTGAAATTCACAAAAATTCAACAGAAAGGAAATACAAAATTTCCATAAAATTCGTTTCATAATACTGGTTTAACCAAATAATCTTGAAAATGAAAACTAAAACAGAAGGATCTTCTGTGTTATGGTTTTTTAAAGCGTAAAAAGTGCCCTCTACATAGAAAGCTTCAGTCTATTCAGTTTCTTTTTATTCATCTATATAAATGGGATGCATTTTCTCTGAGGGAAGCTATCTTAGAATGGATATAAACAACTTCCCCATGTTCAGGATATATTAATTCCTTATTCCTTACATGCTGATTCTAAGCAATTCAGAAACTAAGTGTAGAATTATGCATTGGTTCATATACTTTCACCTGGGATAGTAAATAAGAAGTTCAATCTTACATAAAAGCCTTCAGATTTGGTGCAGATTAATTCAAAGACTGCAATGCCAATGCTCATACATAATTTTTCAGTCAGTCTTCATCACCATTATACCCGCTTCTCCCTTGGTATCCTCCCTCAGCACCCCCGGGGCCCCGACCAGAGTTCACACCCTCTGTCACTTGTGCTACAGTCCATGGGGCAAATTACTCTTCGCATTCACTCCTCAGTGCCAGCTCCTCCTCTGAGCTCTAGTAAGCCTTTCTGGAGTCTCTTTTCTTTTTTTTTTTTTTTTAAATTAATTTTTATTGATGCTTTGTGCATTTCGTACATTTTTTCCAATTCAGTTCAGGCTTATTTCCCTTTCTCTCCCCCCCCCCCCCACACCATCCCAGATCATGCATTCCGCCATAACTGTCCTGCATCTTTCTCTCAGTTTTTTTTTTTCATTTTTAGCTATAAGTGATAATCCATGAGTACAAGCATCCTTCATGCAAAACCTATCTGCAGGCTGTTGTGCCCAAACACCTACAGCCCCACCATCCAGTGGGGGGTGACAGGTTGTTTGTTCAATCAAGTTGATCAAATGAGTGTCCAGACTACATTGCTGTAGTTTCACCATTCACCCCAATCGCAGCCCTTACATTCTACCACGCCCCCTCTTCCGCAGGTTGTTCCCTAGGCTTAGAAAAGGGGCACAGGTGGATGAGAGGTAAAACAGTCCACTCTCTCTGGAGCTGTTGACTTGGACTCTGGTCAATTCTGGCTGTTTCCTTTCATGGGCTGACAGTCTGTCCAGGAATAACCTTTCGATCCTACTAATGAAGAACAAGCAATTAGATATATAGGTATTTAAGCAGCACCTTTTCTAAGGAAGGCCAGGTCTTCACCTAACTGCCATCTGCTACCACTATTTCCTCAGCCAAGGTTGGCTTCTGCTACCCATTTCTGCAGTTCTGTGCTGTGTTTTTTCCAGCTGAGCTTGCATGGGTCTTGTGCATGCTGATACCAATGCTACAGGTTCATATGAACCAGGTCTTATGAATTTTATTGAATTTTGTACATTTCATAAAAAATATTTCAATCATCTTTATACATCATCCCCATATGCACCCCCTTATAGATGACCCCACCTGATTTCATACATTCTGTCATATATGTCCCTAAGTGCAAGTCATCTACTAGAGTCTAGTCAGAACATCTAGACTCTCCTTTAAAGAAGATCACTTCTTCCTCACCCAGCAGTAATCAGCCTGTCAAGAGTTGTTCAGCTAATTTCTTTGGCTAAGTTTGGAGTATGCTACCCATTTCTCCAGCACTATGCTGGGTTTTTGTTTGTTTCTTGAAAGAATGTTTATTGTTAAAAAAAGTCTTTATTGTGATGATAGGTATTGAACCCATGACCTTTTGCTTTATAGACAAGAGTTCTATGATTGAGCTACAGCCCCAGGCCTCTACTCTGGTTTTCTATAGTTTCATTCATTGTTTTATTTTCTTCATGCTGTACAATGGACGCCTTATGTTTTCGAGGCAAAAATGAAATTGAACAATGAAGAAATCCCTGGAGAAGCAGTTTCCAGCCTGTCCTCATTCTGCATCCCATTGGCATGCTATGTTTTGTTCCAAGAATTACAGTGATAAACTGGGAATAGTCTTTCTCTAAAGCAGTGTTCGAATCCTCACCATAGACTTCACCCTGGGAAATGATAAAGTACTTAGGGGTCCAGAGCAAGATGTTGAAAACAGACCATGGCAGTTTGCTGAAAGGGAACCTAAATGTTTCCCCCACAATTATGTTAATCCTAAAAAAAACTCATTTTACTTTTGTCAATGAAATTTTTACTCCAATATATCATTCATGCAGAAATATGTAAATAAGCATTGAGTTCTGCAAAGTATCCTGACATCAATGCAGCTAGTGTCAGCATTCTGAAATTAAACATCCTACACACAGTAGAAAAATGCTGCTGCCTCCAAGTAAAGGTATTTTCCATATGACCTCTAACTCCTGGCATGCCCATATTTAGTTTTAAAAAATATTTCATAAAATATATATTGTTTTCAGTCTGACTTATTTTATGTAATGTAGTGCTCATATTTCTTTGTTGTGATGCTGGGCAAGTGTTTTTATTCTAAGCTCTTCCATTAGGTCATCATATCTATTTTATATGTGAATATTCAATTGATTTTATGAGATATCATTACCAATAGATAGCAGTTTTTAAAATGCCCTTCAGCTGCATATATATATATATATATCCCTAGAAATTCGGTTTTATTGGAATCAATACTGTTGATTTCATGTTCCTGTTGGATCATATCTAAAGCTCAGAACCATCTTGAACTTAACTACTTGTATAGATAGGAGACCCATCCTGAAATGTCTGACTAAATGGATTTTCAAGGAGGAATAAGAGATTTTAGTACAGCACTTTCTGATCTCAGACCAGAACCTAGTTGTTACACAATAATGCCATCTTATGGCTGTATAGCAATTTGAAATTAGAAACAACTTTCCATTTTTTCTCATCTCTTTAAAACTGTGTTATCCTCTGAAGCTTTTTTTTGGGGGGGGGGGTAAATCCCTGAAAGTGTTAAAGATTTATTACTGGATTTAGAAAGAGTAAATGGGATATCAGAGTAAAGTAAAGAAAGCAGTGCCTGCAAATTTGTAGGCCCTTTAACTTATATTTTTATTTATTCTTGAGAGTTTCCAACATGTATACAATTCAATAAGATCTCATCTACCCATTCATTCCCCCCTTTCCAATTTCTACTGTGTTCCTCCCAACTTAATGTGCTCTTTTTTTATGACCCTAATCTAATTAGTGCAGATCATATGTTTATGGTTGTTCACTGGTATGCCCTTTTTAATGTATTTGTTGAAAAAGTAAAAGGTATTGTATCTCTAGTACCAGAAGGGTTCATTTGAATTGTTTTTCAAATGTCTTACAGACGTACTTTATAAAAGGTCAGTATTAAATGATAATAATGGGCAATAATCTCAATTTCTCATGAAATTAAGTATTCATCACACATATATGTATATGCATAACTTTAAGGTTATAGATTTAATTTTTATTTTTTAATTTAATTTTTATGTGTATGAATGTACTGTCTGCATGTAGGTTGGTGCACCCGTGTCATGCAATGCTGTGGAGGTCAGAATAGGGTGTCGATTCCTCTGGAACTGGAGTTAAAGACGGTTCTTAGCCGCCATGTGGGTGCTGGGAATCAAACCTGGGTCCTCTGCAAGAGCAGTCAGTTCTCTTAACAGCTGAGCCATCTCTCCAGCCCCTAGATTTAATTTTAATTATAGATTTAATTGTAGATTTAATTTTTACCACTGACTGTTAGTAAGCAACCAAATATTCATGGAAATAATAACTTTTAAGATTCTAATGATTTGTAACTTTCCTGAAAATCTTGATGATATTTTATTTTCTGGAAGAAAAATGAGAGATACAAGCTTCTTAGATAGTGAATGAGCAGTCAAAAAAATCAATTTTGGTTTCTAATTCTTTTTTCTCACCTAAGGGAAGATGTATTCCTTAGTGTATGGTATGCTATAAAAGTGAATTTTATAATGAAAACATCAGTGAAATTGGTGAGTAATGAGGGTACCAAAACTTATTCTTTAGAAACAATGGGAATCCAAAGCTTTTTCTTTAAATTGTAAATTATTGTAATTCATAAACATAAACATATTATAACTAAAGTTATAGGCAAGAAAATATTCAGGTATAAATTTTAGCATGTGCTTGTAAAAATTAGTTAACGTATTTGGGATTTTATATTGTCCTTTATAATATACTGGCCTCAAAATTACATCTTTACCTCCTATATTTCATAGTAATAGAAGGTGCTAACCATGATGTCAGAAAATAAATCATTATTGTTATCCTTCTGTGAACCCTTGGATTTACAATACTGATTGACCAGTGTGCCACTACTGGTGCACTAGTGGCACACATGCCATGATAGTATCCAACCAACTCATTATATGAGTTGATTTACAGTGTATTTCAAAAGGTGGATCTGATACCTGGCATTGTTATCAAAGTCAAGAACTTGTTTCCATAGAGAAGAGCCCACAATTATTCGGTTAAACAGATCTAGTAATAAACTGACTCCTAATAAATTATTTTTATACCCATAGTTAATGCATCTCAAAACATTCACCAGAAATGCTTCTTCTTGCAGCAGATAGCAATTAATTCAGAGGCACACGGGTGGTAAACGTACAGAGAATAAGAGACTGTTGACTGATCAGCATTAAATGTGCTACTTATATCACACTTTCTCCTCCCAAGCCTCAGAAATCATTGCAGACTAGGGGACAGAGAGATCATAAACACAGAAATGGTAGCTACAAAGAAACTGTGCTTTCTAGATGCAACAGGTTATGTGCATGACCAAGACTTACACAAGTCCAAGCCAGACAAAATCCCATTATAAAGGTGGGGTAATGCATTAGAACCCCAACACTACATGAGGATCGATTGACAAATGATAGCTCCTGGGAAGGGTGAGTCAGTTTTCTTTAAGGATGTTGGTTGAACACATTCCAAAATAGATCCATATTTAAGAGCATTTGTGGAATGCAAATTAGAGTACTTAGGCCTTTAAAAAAATGAATAGAGGGAATAAATTTGGGGTGGGTAGTTGAATGTGGTATGGCTCTTGAGCACCACTACGTTTGGCCCCTGAATAAGCAAATAAATATGAATCAGATAAACTAATCATTTAAGGGGCTGGATAAATGGCTCATCCTTTAAGTGAACTGATTGCTCTTGTGAAGAAACCAGGTTTGATTCCTAGTGCCCTCATGGATCCTAATGACCCTCCGTAACTCCAGTTTCAGAAGATCAAACACCCCTTCTGGCTTCTGTGGGCATTGCATGACATGGGGACCCTTACATAAACTCGGACAAAACATTTATACACACACACACACACACACACACACACACACACACACACACACAGCACATATTTTATTATATATATATATATATATATATAAATATCTAGGTGTGATTGTGCAGACCTTTATTCCCAGCACTCAGGAGGCTGAGGCAGTCAGATCTCTGTGAAATTAAGGTCAGTCTCTCCTGTTAAGCAAAGGGGCTACTGGGGTTACAGGGAGATCCTGCCTCAAAAAAAAATCCTGTCTCCCCAAGTCTCAGAGATCATTGCAGAAGAGGAAGTAAAAATAGTGGGAGAGCCCTAGAAGTTGGATGACCACAAGGAAACAGTCTTCCAGAGAGCTGGTTCAGATACTCAAATGAACTCACATAAATGGTGACAGCATGAACAAGTCCTATCTATGCAAGTTAAAATCAGACAAAATTCTCCCATAGACATGGAGATGACTAAGAAATCGCAAGCAAAGCTAAGGGATTTTTGCCAATTGAAGGCTACTGGGTGGGGGAAAGACAGAGTCTTATAGGGATGAAACTCTTGGTGGGCCCAGTGGATGGACCCAGACTAGAGACACAAATCAGACGCCATTGATATATCTATAATATATTATAGATATATATTACATTAAGTTGGGTGGGGTCAGAGGGGGAGGCATGCATAGGGGAGGGTATCAAAATATCAAAAATTATATTGTATGAAGATAAAAATTGAACAAAAAGAAAAACTGAATAAAAGAGAAAAATGGAACAAATTAACCAATGTCAAAATTATATGAACAATATGACTATTTTTTCATTATAATGCCCCTCTTTATATAAGTTGTATTATCAATCTATTTACGCATTCTATGTCTACTATGTCAAGAAATCCTCATAATACAGTTATTTATCCAATATACTTATCCCATTTACATATTATGTGCATAAACGTTAAGACTTTTATTAAGAACAAATAGCTGGCTGGGCATAGTGGTGCACCTGTTTAATCCCAGCACTCAGGAGGTAGAGGCAGGTGGATCTCTG
This sequence comes from Rhizomys pruinosus, assembly GCA_009823505.1. NCBI lineage: Eukaryota > Metazoa > Chordata > Mammalia > Rodentia > Spalacidae > Rhizomys > Rhizomys pruinosus. The sequence continues at coordinate 82,181 of VZQC01008053.1, read as the reverse complement.
TGAGTTCGAGGCCTGTCTGGTCTACATAGTGAGTTCTAGGACACCTGGAGCTACAGGGAGACCCTGTCTCATAAAAAGAAGACAAAGTTGGTCTACATCAATGGTAAGATTCCAAAATTGGATGAAATCTAGAGTTCTTGCTCATAAACAATTACTTATAAAGGTTTTATCCATGATTAGCCTAAAAGCCATAGAAAATATAATGTTCCTAATTGCTGAACATGGCAAAATGTAATAAAATTGTAATTCTCCTTAGAAATCTGGACCAAAAAAAATATTAAGATTACTGGATTTAGAGGTCCAGTCACTTGCCAGAAATGTAAACTATGTAGATCTGTGTGAAATTTCAGATACTTTTCTATGGACAGACTAGGGTTAAAAATCAACTTTACAGACATATGGCTGCCACTGCTGCACAGCATTTCCAGGCAGATGAGGTGTATCTAGTGCTGACGGAGGAGTCTTGCTTGACTCAAGGAGACCTATATTTGCTTTATTGGTTTAGTGGTCTTTGGTAACACTCTCTGGCATTCCAGAGACCATCTGTATACTTGCAAGTGTGGTCTCCATACATCTTTCCCATGTTTATATCAGGTCTTCAACAGCAGGGCCTTATCGCCTCTCTTCCTGCAGATATCCCAGTTTGGAAGCAAGTGCCTTGACCATTGTGGGCTGGATCCCCTGGCCAACTATCTTCTGCCTGAAAATACTGTGCTACTAGTGGCAGCCACATGCCTGTATACCCAAATCTAATTGGCTATTACCTCTTCCTTGGAGGAATAAACCACGGCTAGCCACAGCTTACATTCCTCTTAATGGTTAGGAAATTTACTAAGCCACAGATAAGCCAATATCTATCTTACGAGAAATGCCAAGTCATAGATTAGACATACCATCAAAACACCTGTGTCATATACCAGATAAACTACCATAACAATTAGAGTACTGTTAAAATACCTATATATCTAATTGGTGTGCTTCATTAGTAGAGACGAGTATAGTGCATATATTATATATACTGTTTTAAATACCTAAAATATCTAATTTGGCGATGTGCTTCATTAGAGGATCGAAAGGCTCATGCCTGGGACAAGCTGGCAGCCCATAAGATAAACAGCCGGAACTACTAGAGACAAGACATCAGCTTCCAGAGAGGAGAGTAGAGTGTTTTGGCCTCTCTCATTCCACCTGTGCCCCTTTTCTAAGCCTGAGGGAACAATCTGCGGAAGAGGGGGGCTCTTTGGTTTAGAATGTAAGGTGCTTGATGTGAATGGTGAACCACAAAAATATATATTCTGGACACTCATTTAATTCAATTGATTTGAACATACAAGCCCCCCTGCTGGAGTGGACCCAGAGCTGTGTGGGTTTGGCACAAACGGCTTGTAAATTGGTTTACATAACGGATGCTGATGTACTCACAAATTATCACTTATTTCGTAAAAAAACATAATAACAAAAAATAAAACAAAAAAAGCAGAGAAAGATGCAGAAGAAAACTTACAGCAGAATTCATGATCGGGGAGGGGTAGGGTGGTTGGCTAGGGAAGGGAAGGAAGATATATGCCTGAAACTGAATTGAGAAATGATGTATAAAATACACAAAGCATCAATAAAAAAATTAACTTAATCCTAGGCACTGGGGAGGCAGAGCGGTGAATCTTTGTGAGTTCGAAGGCCAGCCTGGTCTACAGACGTGAGTTCCAGGACGCTGGGGCTACAGGAGGACTCCTGTCTTGAAAAGACCAAAAAAAAAAAAAAAAAAAAAAAAAAAAACTGAATTAGCAATGTATCTGTGTAACCCTGTTACAATGATATCTTTACATGACATGCTAAGAAAAAGACCTATAAATGTAAATTAAAGAAACATTCCTTCAAAAGGTGAAAAGTTGTACTTTTCTTTAGTGCCAATGCTGGGATGGATAGGTTCTAAACAAAACACTGAAAACATAAGAATCTCCTAAAGGTTCTTAAGGTATGATGACAATGCTTCAGAATGCTGAAATAAAACCGTAAGTGGAAGAGCACAAAAAACAATGTCATGTACCTTCAAAAAGTTGGTGTTGACTCTGACCTAATTTGGAGTAGCAGACAGTCTCACAATGAGTCCACATGGATTGTGGCAGTACACTATCAAGCAAGATAAGATTCTTTTGCACATGTATACATGTTGCTCAGTTCTATTTCATACCTCGAATGACACTGGACACCCTGGGACTAATTATCTTTTTTCAGTGAGTTGATATATATGTATTAGTTCAACCATAGGAAATATATTTTTGGGTTTCTGGGAAGAGCTTCAGTCTAAACTCAGAGAGCCTTTACTGTGTTTTCAGCCCCAATTTAGATCTGAGCACATCACACAATGTAAAACATAGATCTTCGCAGGAAAGAGCTTCTTGAAGAGTAAAATAAATATTAAACAAATTGATTACTTCATAGTAATTAGAAGGGGGATGTCACATTAAAGAATATATACCATTTAGGGTGTCCACCAAATCAGGAAACAGTTGAAATATAAAATGATCTATTGACATTATATATTAAGTGGTAAAGCAATAGTAGCTTGAATAAATCATGAACCATTAAGAGTCTTGATAATAGCTCAGGTAAGAACTGATGGACATGACGGGTAAGCTAGAGAGAAAACAAACACCCATAATTTAGTGTCTGTCTCATAAACAAATTAACATGTTGCTAGAATCAGAATATGGAAGGTTTGAGGTACAGAAAGCAGGTGTCAAACACCAAGATTTTCCACATGAATATGGGTCATATGAAGGCTTTTTATGCTCAATTACTAAAGCAATATTTCTATTGTTTTAGTTAAGAATTCATTACAGTAATAAAATTTCTCACGAATCTAGATGAGGGATAATAGAAAATAAAGTAAGTGGCAGAGATTTAAAGAACGAAGTATTAATGATAGAAGATGTGTTTTGGTTTTCAGAGAAATTAATGTAGACAAAACTAAGACCAAATGCAAGGATTCATTATAAATAGAATGTGAGCTATACATAAAAAAGAGGTACATATATATATTAGAATAATTTATTTCCTTCAGAGAATTATAGAAGATGGCTACCTTCAAAAATCTGCTAAGAAGTTGGAAAAATTTTGTAAAGTTTTACAGAACTTGTACCTGGCGTGGTGTGCATGCCCTTTTAATCGTGAGCACTTGGAAGGCAGAGGCAGGTGGATATCTATGGGATCAAGGCCAGTCTAACCTTTACAGAGTCGAAGTTCTAGGACAGCCAAAGCTACAGGGAGACCCTGTCTCAAAAAGGCCAAAAAAAGTTCTATAGAACTGTGTAATCTAAAATTATTAAAGAAATAGTCCAATTTTGTGATGTTAGGTTAGTGAATGCACAGGACTTCCTCCAAAATTTAAGTTTAAAACAAACATTTTAATTAAGGTAAGCACTAAAAAAAGATTTTGTATCAACTAAATATGTTTTCCATCATCAAAAAAAGGATAGTGAAGATTATAAAATAGGTAAATATATACTTTCAATATAAAAACACTAAGCTAAAATCAATTTTTGTGGTATTATGACTTGAAATAATTGCTCTGGCTGGAGAGATAGCCCACCTAGCGGTTAAGAGGCACCGACTGCTCTTGCCAATGGACCCCGGTTCGATCCCCAACACCCGAACATTGGCGGCTAAGAACCATCTGTAACTCCAATTCCAGGAGAACTCGAGTTCCAGGGGATTGCCGAGGACCCCTTCTGACCTCCGCGGCATTTGCATGACACGGGTGCAACAAACCTACATGCAGACAGTTACAGTCACTAAGCACATACAAAAATAAATATAAAAATTAAAAAAGAAATATATTGTATCTAAGTATCTCAAACTGCTGTTAATTTATGCTAGAGATAGATATTAGGCAATTAGATAAATACTAATATATATATAATATTATATATACATTACAGTGGCTATATCAGATTTATTGAACAACAAAAGTAGATGTTGAATTACAAGATAAATTAGAAAATTATGTAATAAGTCAACATAATGTTTATACCACAATAGAATAATTTCTACAGTGCAGTATAATATTCTGAACTGTGTATATCACTATATTTTGTAATGCCTATATATTTCCTAATATGCTTACTCTTCTCTCTTTTATGTCTGTTTATCCATAGAAATCACTGAAGTAAATTTTAGAGTTCCCTCTAAAGAGATATAATCATTCAGTAACATAAAATCTTTACCTACCCTTGTCGGTCCTTATACATTTGATGAATTTTTTCCCACTGGAAATCCAGCTGTGACACAGCTTCCTGCAGCTTCACTTTTTCAACAGGCATGGCACTTTGCAAAGCTGCTGTCTTCTTGTTATGCACAACATCAATCCGACCTGAGATTTGTTGCAGATTGTCTTTTATATTCTGTAATTGAATGTTAAAGAAAAATCAACATTCTGTGGAAAGGAAGAGAAGAAAACCATCTCTCTAGAAGAAACAACTTTGCCATACAGCCCTGTATCTTCAAATTACCTTCACACAGTCGAAGGTCTGTTTTGTTCTTGTCCCTTCATATCCATAGCTTCTGAGCTTCTGTTGTTTCCATCTTACCTTGTTGGTCTCAATACTGGAGTGCACTAGATCAATATTGTCACCTACTTCCTTCTCTGCCTTCCATTTATAATCATGAATTCAAATTCCATCTATAAAATCTGAGGTCTAAATTTTCATCTCAGGCATATCCTCTGAAACCCAGACTAAAAGCTATTTAATTTCTTGGCAGTTGGTTGCCTCACCATATTTCTATCTCAATATATCCATAACTAAATTTGGGGCTCCATCTCAATCATTTTCTTTCCATACTGCCCCCCCCACTTCATTGAATGTCATATCGATTGATACTACTCAGGGTTACAGTATTGGTGTCATCATCATACACTATATCAACCTCTAGTATTCATTTTTTTTTGCATAGTCTTGTCACTTATTCTTTCAGATTGTGTCCAAAAGTTCACAGTTTCTCTCTACCTTCTCCTTTGGAACATACAGCTCTGATATTTGTCTCTCACATTAATGCAATGGCTACGTAAGTGGCTTTTATGTTTTATGTACCTTCAGTCCCAGTCGATTACATATTTAACGACCAAATAGATTCTGTTAAAACAAACTTGAGATATTATCCACAATTGTCTACTTATCAAACCTATAATCTTTAGTCTTCAAAGCTCTGTATTAAACATCCTATGATTATTACAAATTTATTACTTCCTAGTTTTCCCATAATCCACTAAATTTTAGCCTTGTTAACTTCCTCACATCAGTTGAATAAACTAAGCTATACTCTTGGCTCAAGAGTTCTGTACTTGTTATTTTCTTGATAAAGATATGGCTCCTGAATAACCTTAATTATTTTTCATTTATTTATAAGTTCATACACGATTACTGTATTACATCATTTCCTCTGCTCCCTCTAACCTCTCTGACCCCTCTCATGTTTTCCCTACTCCCTTTCAATCTACTGACCTTCTTAATTGTAGGTGTGTGGGGGTGGGGTGGGGGATAGGGCAGTGTTTTGAGCTTCATATGTCTACTTCTTTTGCTTCATCTTACAGGAAATAATTAGCCTTATTCTTTTTTTTATCTTTTCGAGACAGGGTCTCCCTGTAGCCCCTGCTGTCCTGTCCTGGAACTCATTCTGTAGACCAGGCTGGCCTTGAACTCACAAAGATCTGCCTGCTTCTGCCTCCCGAGTGCTAGGGTTAAAGGCATGTGTGCAACCACGGCAGGTAAGCCATACTCTTTTTTTTTTTTTTTTTTTT
>VZQC01008053.1:26696-76243 GCA_009823505.1 Rhizomys pruinosus | reverse complement strand
AAATTGGTTTTACATGAAGGATGCTTGTACTCACAAATTATCACTTATTGTTAAAAAAATGAAAACAAAACAAAACAAAAAAGCAGAGAAAGATGCAGAAAAGTTACGGCAGAATGCATGATCTGGGATGGGTAGGGGTGGGGTGGGGGGAAGGGAAGGGGATATATGCCTGAACTGAATTGGAAAATGATGTATGAAATACACAAAGCATCAATAAAAAAAAAGAAAAAATTTTAAAATATAAAGCAATTAATATTTGTAGGAAACGGTGGAATTTAGGATCTGCTCATCTTTTCAAGTTTGCTTTCACATATTTGGGATTTGGAGACAAATGCAAACACCACTAGTTCTTTAGGCCATTTTAAAATTATCTCATGCCTTTCTGGGAAAGTTGTTTATGACAAATCCTCTTAGTTCTGAAGTCCTTGATGGTTTTTGCAAAGAGCACAAACCCTCAAATAACATCAACTCTAGGATAAATGACTTTTGAATTTCTATTTTAAATACCATTTCTAATATTATTCATACAGCATAGCCTTTTAAGGAGTGAAGTGACATTTGATTTTGAAATGTATATTACATTTTAATGATTGAAGTTTAGTAGTACTATGATTGTTATGATTGTAATTAATGTCAAAACACTAATTGAAATAAGAGGAAATGTATCATTTTTAACCTCTGATAAGTTGAAAATACATATAATTTATGATGATGCAGTTCAATTAACCTTTAATATACACTGTATGTTGATGTAAGCAGCTAGTTTATGTCAACTGCTTCATGTTAGAGAGTCCTCACTGAGAGTAATACTGTCTTGAATAAGACAATATTACCCTCAGTGTCCATCTTTCCTTCTATTTTATTATTGAGCTTTCATTTTCTCTCTTTTCTTTTCAGGTTTGTGTTAATACACAGTTTCATTCTGTAGTCCAGGTTGGCCTCACTCCTCTTCCTGTCTCTGCTCCTAACTGCTGGAATTAAAGATGTCTACCACCGCATGCAGCTGTAATTAATAAGACTCTGTAATCATAAAATGACTCCTTACATGTAGTTACATAGATATAAGGAGAGGTCATTTTATTTATTCATGGTGGTCCATACTGTAGACTACTACATCTTACATGTTTTAAAATTAACTTGTTTTTTGATTGTGTTAAGAATTGTTTTCCAACAATACTATAAAGTGTTGTCCAGTGTAAGCCAAGTGTATATGCTGATGGGAAGAGGCCAGTACAGGAAGAGCCAGACAGGACACGTGCTTACCCAGACCTCATTTGGGTGACCATAGGAGGGAAAGACCCCAGTGTGGAGCACAAGGGCAAGATTGAGGGTTGTTTGAACTTGCCAAAGAGGAACCTTCAAACCTTCAAGCACTTCCTTAAGGAAAACAGGACATCTTTTACCAAAAAAAAAGAGAAAGAAAGAAAATCCTCCAACTCAGGTGAATATATATGCAATGTAAATTGGAAACAACAACAACAACAAAATAACTGGGAAAAAAGACTAAAACATTGAAGTTCTCCCAAAAACAATAAGCCTCTGCTTTAAAAAAAAATCTCTAGAAAGACTCAGAAAAAGATGCAAGACATGTATGACAGAGGGCAGGAACTCAGGTGGGGTGGGGGGCATGGAAAAGGAAGTGACTCTAAATTTGATTGAGAAATGATGTATGATGTATGGAAATAGTTTAATAACAATAATAAATTTTTTAAAAAGGAAAAAAACAGTGCCAGGATAGAAAGAAGATGAATTGCCTTTGGCTGGTTTGGCCTTCCCTCACACTGTGGAGTTGATTTATCCTGTTTCTGCTGATACTGATTCCTTTGATGACCTCATAGCCAGTGTTTCTAGGTTTGTATCATTGACTGAGTACCACCAGCTATTCAGAAATATTGTTACAGGTTTTCAGCACTACACTGACACTGCTGAGGCACCCAGGCCTGTGGACTGAGCCAGTCCGGGGCCACGGCATCTCCAAAAGGCACCCACCCAGCCTCAAGGAAGTGCAACCATCAGATTCTCAGCCTTTCACATGTAATGTAGCTGCTTTTGCTTTCAAAGATAATTAATCAATTACCAACACAATAAGGAATATATATATATACATATATATGTATGTATATATTCCTTATGTCAGTTCTGTTCCTCATGATACCTGTCTAACAGTTATTTTAAGTTATTAAACTGTTCTTGGTAATAGTTGAAAGTACTGGCTTAAAAGAAGAAAAATGTATGTCTAATAGAGGTTTGTATAAATGTTTTTGGTTTTGCCCCAGTTTTATTTAAAAATTTACAGAAAAGTTAAAAGTGTCAGATTAGTGCAATTGACCATCTGGGAATTCAATAATCATGCATGGAGGTCTATACTAATGTATGGAGCCAGATTAAAAGGGATAGTATTTTGGCCCAGTCAATAAAGTTCCACTGTGCCCCCAGAAAACTAATAAACATCTTCAAAATGTCCTGTAGCACTAGTGAGTTATCTTTCCTCTAGTCCCAGGAAGGAGTAGACACTGCACTAGGTAGAATATAACCAGTATAACCAATAAAACCAGAGGAGGATCTACATAGATAGTAATACCCTCAGTGCTTCTAGGCCCTTGGGATATTCTCTGTGTATAAATCAACTGTAAAAATAAAGCTCAAATGTCTTCTCCCTAGGGCAAGTGATCCCTATGAACAAGATCCTCAACTGACCTTCATAGGAAAAGAGAGATTAATTTTGGCAACTTCCATGACCTTAAATGCCAACCGGAAAGAATAAGCAAAATGAAAATGATTGTCATCTTTCTTTTTTAAATTTTATTTATTATTTTTATTTTATTTGTATATTTCCTGCATGAATATATGTGTGCCACATGTGTGTAATTCCTTCAGAGGTAAGGAGAGATCATAGGATCCCCTGGAACTGGATTTGCAGTCTGTTCTTAGCTGACATGTGTGTGCAGGAAATTGAATACAGGTCTCTGAAAGAGCAGCCAGTGCTCTTAACTACAGAGCCATCTCTCCAAACCCCAATATGTTTCTTTAACAGTCCTCAGACCTCAGACATTAGGTATAAATCAATATGAGATGTCATTTAGATGACCATTTTTCACTAGTGATTTTCTCCTTAATAAGAAAAGTCCGGTATGGATATAAGACATCAAAACTTTGGATCAATTCAATACTACAGTGCCTACCTACATCCCAGAAAGTCAGGCCTTCTGACTTTTCAGCCTATATATAAATTGGATGAGGGTCAAATCCCATCCTGCTCTCAAACTCTTGTAGACATTTGTATGGAACCTGAAATTGTGATTCTAGCAACCCTAACAACTGTCAAAGCATGTGAAAATAAATCCAGTGTTCACTCACTAGTCTGGCCTTGAAGGCCAAAGGGGAACATGAAGTGCATCCCAATGGATGATGCATGCTCTTGTAAGCCCATCACTGACTACTAACGAACTTGGCTGTGAGCATTTTAAAATACGTCTTTTTTGGCTTCTGCTGATTCACTACCTGGATTTCTAGTGCTAATAAATTTTGCCTTTACTTCTTCCTCATGTCTCTATCTAGGAGACTAGCAACCCCTCTCTTTCCTTCATAAACCTATTATAAAAAAATGGAATTACCAATGCACTTTCACAGTATCCCCAAGTCAGTCCACTGGAGGGGTAAACCAAATGCCACACCTTCAGATGCTACTCAACAGGAAGAAGCCACAGAGATTGGTGTACTATTTTTCTAAATGATAGTTATGGTTTCCTCTTAGGAAGGGAGGAATGATGAGGATAGAAGATAAAAACTGTTTTGAGCAGACTTATGGAAGGAACTCTCCCAAAGCAACAGTTCCAGAAATATCATTGGTTCTTTGGCTAGAAATGCAAAACATGCTTTCATATCTCCTAAATAAACAGCAATGTCAAGAGACTCTACGTGAGGTTGGAAACTAAAAGTCTAGTGCAGGCATCAATCCTTTCCAGTGAACAGGCTTGGAACTGGGTCTATTGATTTTCATTAAAAAAGTAATTTAGCAATGTAGTTATATTCCTCTTTTACTTGCATGGCACTTTACCGTTAAAATGTGAATCCCTAATTGTGTTCTGGAATTAACCTATAGTTTATTTTCAGACTTTGAAATTTTGGTATATGTATGGATTGTATATATGCATATTTTGAAATAATATAAAATTGAAGGGAGCAAAAATAAGTTATATCTAGTCCCAAATTTCAGCCTATCTATTAATTGATTTTCTGTTCACCTCTTAGAGAAGAGAATTTTATAGTAGCATTGAAGGCACAATAAGAAAAAGGAGCTTATTTCTTAGCCAAAAGAATGGAATTTACCTCTGGGTGATGTCCCATTGTATTTTAAGATACATCTGGTCAAGGGACCACTCAAAGATAGAACCACCCCGTGCCTTTGTAAAGAGATAGTCCTTTAATGAGATATTGAACTTGCCCTTTCCAGAATTCGTCCTTTGTTAATTCACCTTGAGGTTCAGCTGAGTTGCCTAAATTTGTGACTCAGAATGGGATGCATTTTCCTTTGTCTTCTATGTTCATTATTTTGGATGCTGGCCAAAACCTAAATATGCTTTCTCTGGTTTTTCATTCTCTCTCTAATGGTGCCATGTAGCTGCTTCTCTGCCATGTGGCTCATCTCCATGCCGGCTTACAACAAATGGCATGGGTTTTTCCCTTCTTTGCTATCTCCTTCCACCAGGAAGGTATCACAGATTGCCTACCCTATATTTTTCTTTTAAACTCTACTAAAATTGTTATATATACATGATTATATATATATATATGTGTGTGTGTGTATATATATATATATAAGATTATATATATATACATATATATAATCTTGTGAGCATGAATTTAGCTTTTTAAAATCATTTGAATTGTTAATTACAAGAAATTGAACATATGTATTTAATAAAATCTTTCCGTATGCAAGGAGCAATGGAAGGGAAAGCCAAGATGATTGAAGTTTTGTTTACTTTTAAGAGATTTGAAAGGAATTTTATGGTGATAATAAGAGAGGGTATGGTTTTATGAATGGCATGGAAAAGAAAATTGGAAAGTACCCTCAGCTAGGTGCAAAAATGAATAAGACAAGTTGTCTAAGTAGAACCAAATGTTTGCTAGAAGTTTGGAGAAGTAGAGGGTCATGTATAATTTTGTTCATAGTCTTAGGAAAGGGTTCAGGAAAAAGCAGAATGTGGATAGCCATAGCCAAATTCTATAACTAGAAAATATATTATAGCTCACATGTCACAGGTAGCCACTGCGGTACCAAGCAATCATAAGAGGACATTTTTGTGGAGATATAGAGACTCAAGGAAGATGGGCTAATATAGAGAGGTTACATATATATAACGTGCTTTGAATCTGAACTGAAAATTCTCCATGTATTTCTGTAGCTAATTTGAATTATGAAAAAATGGTGTATTACATAGGAAAGTAAAATGATAGTACAAACTGCTATCATTAACCAATTACACTGTAATAAATATTTTGACTCCATGGATACACTTTATTTATTTGTACATACACTTACACTCACACACTTCTTCAACTAGATTATTTTTAAGCCAGTTGGTACATAATATTAACAAATACTTCAGCAGTTTCTTCTAATATATGCATATTATCCTCAAGAACTATCTGTACAATATCATTTTCACATCTTCAGTATAAACAAAAATCTCTTACTTAGATTAAATATCCATTTGGTATTTGCATTTCAATAACATTAAGAAAATTGATTGTGATGGTGTTTGCACAAAATTCTTTGTGCGTGTATGTTCTTAAGTCAATGAAAGGGATGAATACATAACTTCTGTGTCCTTCCATGGTATTCGAATGACAATTGTCTATATGTATGCAGAGATCATAATGAGAAGCTTTTGAGTCTTCAAACTTCACATGTCTCGTAGATAGTCATTACCAAATTTTATGAAGAGTAATGATATAACAACCATTGGCCGTGTGCGGCATGGACAGCCCTGTAAAAGAAGGACTGACCTTAGGCATCAAATGCTTTCTCATGCACAGGGGCACCTGCATGTCCAGGATTATAAATTTGACTGTGGTCCTTCTGAGGAGAAGGGAGAAGCCAGTGAGCAGGGCACCTCTTGCAACCAGCCAGCTGGTCTTGGCGGTGTAAGGAGGAGGGCCTAAGAGCATATAAATGAGAATGCCAGGGGCGGGTATCTCCCACTTTGGCCATCTTGTTTGGTAGTTGCTGAGGTCCCTGCCTGGAAGGGATTAACGTGAGGGAAAGGGGAGAGATGGTTTGGGTAAGTGACCCCGTGTTCCCCATTTTCTCTGTAAGCAAGCCCATTAAACTCACTAGAATCTTCTAAACTGGTTTTGGTTCAGTCTTCCTCCTTTGCCTTTGAGACCTCAGGAGGGGAGAGGGACATTACCTGAGGATTTTAGCATCATCATGCATAGTTTATAATTTTTCATAGTCCGGGATTTCTTATTAGCAAAGATCACTGATAACTGAGTTAAAGGATTTAATGCTAAACAGACTTTGGTGTTTGCATTTCTGCATACCTGCAGGGAGTTACTTCAAAACTAGCTTACTAAGTTTTAGAGAATAAGAGGTTGTAGAGTGTGGATAGGACTCCTACATTAAAGCTCACCCACCTATCGCTCAAGGGGCCGTTTTAGAAGAGCAGGCAGAAAGATTGTAAGAATCAGGTTTGGTCCATGAACATAGGGGAACACACGTTTTCTGGCCAGTGGAAGAGTGCTTCTGTGAAATCATGGCAATGGTGACATGGAGCATAAGTCCTATGCCAACTCAATCAGACAAAGGCCCAGAGTGGTGGAAGGGAAACAGGTGGCAGGCCAGCCCTAGCCTGAGAACTGTTGAAAAATGATGACGGCTGGTGAGGAAGGTCTGCTTCCTTAATATCTCTAGATAGGTTAAGTAGACTCCAGTGGATAAGCTTGCATGGAAGGACTTCTATGTAAAATGCTTTGCAGAATGGGACTTACCATGTATGGCAAAGTGCATGAGGCCCAATTGGGAGGGAGGTGTTGGGGCTTGGATAGGTGTGGATCAAAATTTGATGAAAAAGTGTTGTATTAAATGAAGAAAAGCTCAATAAAATATTTAAAAGAAACTCACATATGTTCAAGTTATTTTCTGAAGATAGAATATCTACATGTATCCATGTGAAATAGAGAAAATTTCTTTACACTCTAAAGCAAAACCTCTATCTCTCAGTGTCTCTCTCTCTTAGTCTCTCAGTCTCTCTATCTCTCTCTCTCTGGACTGGGTTTCCCTTTTTGTCTCTGCGTATGTGTCTGCATGTCTGTCTATCTCTAGACAACTGTTTCTGTTTTTATCTCTTCCAGTGATGTGCCAGCTGCATTATCTGACATCCAACATTCATAAATTAAGGATTTTTCTTCTATATTGCTATGCCTGTAAATCTACTTCCAAGATATTCTTAAGTAATTAATTCTGTGTTCTCTCGCACACTAGTTGTCTGGCTAAATGCACAAATAAAACCTAACAAGAATAAACAAAAGGAATATGTTTATCTTTTCTTCAGGAAAAATAGGGATGATTTTAGCCATGAAGGAATTGGGTATTAGGCTAGATAAAGAGTGGCCAGTAAGGAATGTCTAGCCTCTCAGAAGATAGGCTTTAATGTCACAAGTCACAGATCTAGATCTTGATAGTTTATGGTTAGATCTTGGAAAATTTCCTTCATTGTTCTGAGACCTGATACCTAAAGAGTAAGGACTATTCTTAGGCAAGAGTTAAGCTATAGAAGGAGGTGGAGATACGGATCATGCCAAATATAAATCAATGTTGCAATGGACATCTGAAATCATAAGAAGGCAAACATATTCATAGTCTTGTACATCATCTCATAGATTGGATAGAATACAGTAATTGCAGGTGATGTAAATTAATTTCAAATTGAGAGAGGTTTGCAAACAATTTTAGTGTATTTTCTTCAAGTCCTTATTTGTTCAACATCTCAACTTAACTCTGAGAAACAAGCACATATCTGATATGTCAGGTACTGTTTTATGAGGGAAATGAGGGAATGATAACACAGAAATAGCCTGTGAAATTTACTTTTCTTTTAAAATTCACACTAAAACTCTCTTACCAGTTTTACATATGGATATGGTAGTCACTGATATATGCTGTGTTTTATTTGCATAAGGGGTGGTTATATCGTAAAGACAGATTTCAAGAGAAAGGAAGAAAGGTTGTACAAGGATAAATGTCTGTGCATAGCAAGGGCTAAGCAAAGAGATGGATTTAATCAAAGACTGCCATCACCAATAAGAGAATATATAGTTTTGGGGCTGGAGTGATGGCCTAGCAGTTAAATGCGCTGACTGCTCTTGCAGAGGACCCGGGTTCGATCCCCAGCACCCACATGGCAGCTGAGAACCATCTTTGACTCCAGTTCCAGGGGAATCTGACACCCTCTTCTGACCTCCGAGGCATTGTACGACACGGGTGCACAAACCTACATGCAGACAGTACATTCATACACATACAAGAAGAAATAAAAAAAATTTGAAAAGAGAATATATAGCTATAAGAAACTTAAAATTAAGAAAACAAGAGTACTAGAATGGAGAAAAGATGTTTCTAACCAGTTAAATATAGTAGGAAGGACTGAGTGATATTATCAAGGGCAATTTAGAACATTAGAAGTTGAATGTGCAAAGGTCAACAGAGAAGACTGTTTTCCACCACCATTCCTTTCCAACAAAAATAAAGCACAGTTCACTACTACATTGTAGTTTGTTGTTTTGGGCATAAGACACTTGTTCATTGAAAAATACTTGTTATGTTATAAAAAGAAATTTGACAATTTCACAAGAATTTGAAGAAGGTAGACTGGCTTGGATATCTGTTATTACTACACGAAATGTCACTGGACTCAGTATGTCACTAGCATTTGACTGTATTATCCTGTTCAAATTGTACTACCATCTTTGATGGTTCTGGAGAATTAGCCTTCAGTGTGTTTAGGGCTGTTGTAGTAACCTCGCCAGCTCATGTGCCAGGAATATGCACCAACATGATTCCATCGCTGCTTCTGCTAACTTGTCTGAATTGGGCAGCTTGAATTCAACAGCAGTTTATTAGTTTCATCTTCAGACTCTAATTCATTGATTCATTTATTTTCCTTCACTACTGGTACATTAACAAAGACCTCAAAGTTTGGTAGGCTTTCCTAATTTTACTTAAAATATTCATTCTTTAAATTCACAATAGATAAGCAGTTACATTTGTCTATATCTCAGATGCATAATGTCCACAGCTGTAACCACCTTCAAGAAGGTAAGTTGACATTTAACGAAATGGTCTTAGCCATTAGTGTACAAAAATTATCTATTTCTCGTTTTAATGTGACATTTGTGTGTGTGTTTATAACATCATGTACATGCGTGCATACATTGATGTACATCCATACACATGCACACATTTTTCTGGATATTTGAGCTTAATAGGTTTCTTGATAGAACCTAACTCTCTGGAGAAATCTAAGGTCTTTGGAAAATGGGAAAATTGCTCAGAATCGACTTTGAACAGTTTGGGTACTGCTAGGAAGCAAGTTGCAAAAGCAGGAAAACTTTCTATCTTAAATGAGAAAAGCAAAAACTGGGGCAGAAGATGTCACACTCCCAGGATATCTAGATAATAGCTTGCTGCATTCTCGGAGGACAGTGTCAAAAGTGGCGGCAATCCAGAAAGTCTTTTTAAAGTCACTACACATATTCTCGTCCCCCAGGCATTGCACACAAAAAATGGTATATGCACCAAGGAAAAATTTTAACACTCTCCACTGTTTATTGTAAAAGATCTCTTATAGCTTTTGACTATTTTAGTTTGTCTAGAAATAAGTGATCTTTATAGTTTTTGACCCTCTATAAATGAAACCATACTCCTTGCCGTTGCTATGGTGATAGAAAATCCCCAGGATCACTATAGAATGCAGCATTTCATTTTGCTTCCTAGATAGTTCTTTATCTTATCTGCAAATATCATCTTAAAATGATGAAGTATCTAGGATTTGTAAACCCTTTCTCAATTTTGATGTGTCCCTATAATTTGAGTCCCTCATTTCCAGATTGCAATTCGATAAGTTGTTTGTTGTTGATCTATGCTTCTTACAAGAGGGAAGATGTAATCATGAAAAATTAAAAGGAAGTTTTAATTTCTAGAAGACACCTATACATGAATTTAAATAATTCACACTTAATAAAGTATTAGTCATCATTGAAAGCCTGCTTTGCAGTATGTGTGCCACAGTAACTGTTCGTTGACCTGGAACAAAAAGGTGAATTAAGTTGGTTTATGAAAATCCAATTTTAATGGAATTTTTCCTACACTGTTATTTAATTATTGAAGATACACATTCAGATCCCAAGGATGTGAGATCTCCAGGTTATCTGTTTATTCCCTTTAACTTTTCTTGCTTAATTAGCTGTTAGAGCAAATAGTGACAAAAAAGAACATCTTCACACTCTGCTGATTTTCTGTATGTTTACCTCCATAATATCTTAGATATCTACAAAAGAGACAAAGCCTTTCATTCAGAATTATGTTTGCTCATTTCTTCCAGATGCCACAGAACATCACAAGCAAAAATGATCCCATAAAATCTGAACATCATTGTTGCACATGTTCTGCAAACTCAGTGTTTCTAGTTGAACCACATGGAAAATAATTCCACAGTTTGTGATGGCTGCACTTGGGTTAAGCTGTACATATTGTTTAAATCATTTTAGATAAAATTGTGACAGGTATGCATGGCAAAGGAGACATCTGTGGAAGCAAATGTTTTTCAATTATTTCAGCGCTGGGCATATGACATTCTGTTTCCTAATATTTTCCTAATATTTTCAAACCAGAGTATGCTTTATTCATATCTGAACAGAGGTAGGACTGGTACATTTCAATGATAAATTTCTAAGGCAAAAGTCAGTTCAAGGATAACTAAAGAAAGAAATAACACAACCAAGGAATGTAAAGAAGAAATGGGGTCAGTATGTTTTCTTATCCTCTGTTCACTTTACAAATTTTATCACTTGTAAATGTGTAATCATGGGTATATTATTATGAAAACTGAAAATGTCTTATGAGTAGTCAATCAAATGCAAAGATAGTTACCATGCAAGGTAAATTGTGATCAAATACATATAAGAAAATATAAATGACAGGAGCTTATTTTGGAAAACACTTAATATATTTGGTGAAATTTGTCCCTTTACTAAATAATTCATGGCATTGACTTTTGAGAATCACGTTAAAATACTTTTCATGGGAGAGAGACAAACACAAAACACTCTTTCATACAATTGGTCTAAACCTAATACATATAGTTAAAGAAAAACAACTATAAAATGCAACAAGAAAATTGAGAGCAATAGTGAACATGAGTATGAATGAAAGAGACACAGAGAGAGACAGAGAGACACAGAGAGAAAAAAGAGAGGATACATGAAGTTACTTAGATTTCAATAATGATAAATACCTTTATCATTTTTCCTAAGGATAGGTTAAACAAAGCAAAAATGGATGCACTAGAAAGCAACATCCTTTTCATTATAAACATTCTTGAAAACAATGATTTATTCTTCCTGGTGGGTAGGCAAATGATTGCTTTAGACTTTGCTTTAACTACAAAATATATATTTTAACATATTATGGTATTTATTATTTTTTTCTTTTATATGTGTGAGTGTATTGTCTGCATGCATGTAAATGCACTGTGTGCAATGCCTCTGGAGGTCAGAAGAGGGCACTGGATCTCCAGGAACTGGAGCTAGAGGTGGTTATTAGCTTCTATGTGGGAGATGGGAACTGAACCTGGGTCCTCTGCTAGAGCAGGCATTGCTATTAGCTGCTGAGCCATCTCTCCAGCAACAAAATAAGTATTTAAAATATACATAATTTATTTAGAAATTAAACGGAGCAGAAAATGTTATCTTTTATTCAGCAAAACAATAAAGAAATATGATATCATGCCTGACAGTATCTTCATAACATGCAATTAATGTTTTAGTGAAAAAGTATTGAAGAGGAAGAATTTTTGAACTTCTAAAAGAAATTTAAAAGTTTTTTAGTGGATCTATGGGAACTTGAACTTTTATCTTTCTTGCATAATTTATTATAGACATGTAAAAAATACCAGCTAAGCAAAACTATAATTGGTCAACTCTTCTACAAAGCATGATGTATTATGTTCACATAAATACTGAATACTGATTCATTTCTGAATTATATATGGGTGTGCAAAAGATGACATCAAAATTGATCAAAGTACCACTTGAATAGTTCAAGAATAAGAGGAAAACCATCCCTAACTTAATTGCAATGTGTACCATCTATATCTTTTTTAAGTTTTAGTGCAGATCTTTTTGTCTTTCAGAAGCTATAGTATAGAATTTATCAAAATAGTATTCCTGAGAATAGGATATGTAGGAGTGAATTTTACTGTATATTTTAGCAGAATTTGGAATACATTTTGGACTTGCAATCAAAGTAGGATGACTACTGTGTCTGCTAATATAGTGGTGGAAACAACTGAAAAACATATAATACACTAACAAAGTGGGTTAAGGTTAAAATATAAAAGAAAACTATAACAAGAAACATAGATATGTGAGCTGGTTATTACTGTCATATAACAAATATTTTAAATATCTATGTCTACAAACTTTTATGTATATCAATAATCTCGATAATTTATATAGGAATCAAAATTACAGCCAATAGGTCACTATTTATAAAGTCATACAGAAATAGACCTACATGCAAAATTACACAAATAAATCTGAAATCATAAACAGAGAGAAATAGAGGATTTATTTTTGCCAATGACTAATTTTTTTTTTTTTTTGTCTTTTCGAGACATGGTTTCCCTGTAGCCCCAGCTGTCCTAGAACTCACTCTGTAGACCAGGCTGGCCTTGAACTCACAAAGATCCGCCTGCCTCTGCCTCCCGAGGTGCTAGGATTAAAGGCGTGCACCACCACGCCCGGCCCAATGACTAAATATTTTAAAAACTCACCTTTTTCTCAGAAATAAATGATTGCAGTATTAAAAGAATCACTATTAGTCCAAAAAGATAAGTTCTTACAATGTGTTTAATAAATCATCAAATATATGTATTTTCTTCTTACTAAACAGTTGTTACAAGATAAATAGAATTCCAAAAGTGTTTTCAATCAGAATTTACTTTGAGATTTTATCTGATCCATGATTATTTAATTTAGACAAACTGCATGTAGCACTTTGTTACCAAACTGATGCAAAATTCATCCCCTTACCTAGCATGTCCTTTTATCAAAACACTCACAGAAAAAAAAATATTCCTTTATTTTCATTCAGGTATTTTGTTAGTCTCTGTACATATGGTACCCATCTGCCTTTATTTAATGTCCTATCCCCAGAACAGAAAAAAAAAATAATTACTTTGCTCATCATAGAACTTTTGTCTTCACAACTGACACTATTAAATGTATGTCTAAATGGGATCAAATATATTCCAAAGGAGGAGGAACTCAACCAGTGAGTTCAGATATACGTTGTCTGTACTTCTTTCCTGTACCTCAAGGCAAGATTAAAGTTCAGTACACAAATAGCATTCAGAGAATTTCCAACCGCCAAGGAAATCAATTGCCAAGTAAATAAAAAACCTTATCCTATTTGAGGTCCAAAACTTCTGATAAATGGTTCTAATCCAGATACACTTATATTTCTGCGTGAATATAGTAACGAGTATCCTATTGTTGCCTTGAAAACATTTCCAGAATCCGAAATTCTTTCACTACCACCCTAGTCCAAGTCATCATTTCTATCTCCTAAACTCTTTGACTTTACTTTTAGTCAAAAGTAAATGGGAGTCTTTTAAATCATCAATCACATCACATTACTTTTTCATTCAAAAATCTATGAAGGCCCTCATTTAACACAGAATTTTCAAAAGATATTCTTTACAACTGTCAACTGGGACCTTCATCATCTTGATCCTTGAAGGTTTTAGGATTCCATCTCCTGGTCACTTCATTCTTCATTTTTCCCTGGCCACTCAAGACTTTTTGTTGCACTGTGATCAAGATAAGCATACACTCACATGAGGAACCCTGTGCAATTTCCATTACCCAGACAGACAAGCTGACTATCTTGTCTTTTTCCCGTTTTGCTCAACTGTCCTCTTTATACTCTATTTACAATTGCAGTCTCATTCTGCCTTTTTTACCTATTCCTATCTATTTACTGGCTCTGTATCACCTTACTTAACTCCATATTTTCCTATATTCATAATATATGTAACCTTGTAATAGATAATATTTACTTATATTTTTGATTATTTATAATTTGTCTACCAGATTGTCTGGATTTGTTTGCTACTCTTTATACATATAGGACAGTGTGTGGTAAATGATAAGATTTTAAGTAATAGACTTAGGAATCCTAGGTAAGTTATACTCTTTCTCACCCAATAGTTCTCAGTCTCTTGTCGTTCTCAGGCCAGGGTCAGGCTCCCACCCATCCTCTTGCTCCACTTTGATACCTTCTCCCAATTGGCATGGGTCCCATGTCTGAGACATACATTGCCATAGGTGCCATTCTCTATGCTCATGCACTGATTCCTAGATATGCTGCCTGGAATCCAGCAGATCTATTTTCATGGAAGGACATCTGGGTTTGGGAGCTTGAGTGGATAGGGCTTAGCTTGGATGTTGTGATGCATGAGTTCTGATGGGGGGTTGGAGAATGGGGGGATTGGCTTTGATTGGGAAACATTGTATGAGATGTACAAATGCTCAGTAAAAAAAGAGAAAGATTTTCTCCCACTCCGTGGGTTTTCTCTTCACTTCATTGATTGTTTCTTTTGCTGTACAGAAGCTTTTGAGTTTAATGAGGTCCCATTTGTCTATTGTTGACCTTGTTTCCAACATGGCAGCTATCTAATTTAGAAAGCCTTTTCCTATGCCTATGCCTTGTAGTTCACTGCCAATGTTTTCTTCTATTATTTTCAGAGTTTCTGGTTTCACATTGAAGTCTTTGATCCATCACATAGAGCGTTAAAATCCAGAATATATAAATTACTCAAAAACTAAAGGATCAAGAAAAAAAAAGACACTATCAAAAGATGGAATAAAGAGCTGAATAGAGAATTCACAAATGAAGAAGTGAAAATGGCTAAGAAACATCTCAGAAAGTGTTCAAAGTTGCTAATAATTAGGAGATGCAAATTAAAACCGGCTTAAGATTTCACCTTATCTCCATAAGAATGGCCAAGATTAGGAAAACAAATGACACCAAATGCTGGAGAGATTGTGGAGAAAGGGGAACACCCATCCACTGCTGATGAGAATGCAAACCCTATGGAAAGCAGTGTGGAGAACTCATAAAAGACAAAATGAGTCATCAGCTGATCCAGTCATACCACTCCAGGCTATGTACCCACAAGACTCATCCTACTGTAATGACACATGCACATCTATGTTTATGGCAGCTCTGTTCACAACAGCAAGAAGCTGGAAGCAACTTGGGTTGTCCCTCAACCAAGTGGATACAGAAAATAAGATACATCTGCACAATGGAGTTCTATGAAGCAGTAAAGAAAGATGACACCATGAACTTTGCAGGTAGATGGATGGAACTAGAAGACATCATGCTAAGTGAAGTAACACAGTCCCAGAAAAACAAACAACATATGGTGTCCCTCATTTGTTGATGCCAGCACAAAATCCCTAGTTGCAAAGCAAACTAAGCATCATCTATGTTATATTTCTGTTTTAAATGAAAGCAGCAGTATGGTTAAAAGGTGAATCCCTTAATGGGCTTGAGAATTAACCTAACACTTATGTTCAGATTTTGTAATATTGGTATGTGGGTGGAGGATATGTATCCATATTTTGAAGTAATATAAAATTAAAGGAGGAAATGTGAGAAAAAAAGACTGAGAGAAAGATGCAAGACATGTATGGCAGAATGCAGTAACAGGGGTGGGGTGGGGGACATGGAAAGGGGAATGCGTCTAAATTGAACTGAGGAATGATGTATGAAATATGCAAAACATTAATAAAAAAGAAATAAAGTAAGAAAGAAAGAAAGAAAGAAAGAAAGAAAGAAAGAAAGAAAGAAAGAAAGAAAGAAAGAAAGAAAAAATAGATTTAAAGGAATAAATCCAGCCTGGAAAGATGGCTCAGAGGTTAAGAACAGTAGTTGCTCTTGCAGAGAACTGGGGTTTGATTCCAATCATATGGTATCTATCAAGCATCAGTAACTCCAGTACCAGGGGATTTGACACTGTTCTTTTTTTATGTGTATGAATGTACTGTCTGCATGTATAGGTTTGTGCACCTGTGTTGTGCAATGGCGCGGAGGTCAGAAGAGGGCGTCGGATTCCCCTGGAATTGGAGTTAAAGATGGTGCTCAGCCGCCATGTGGGAGCTGAGGATCGAACCTGGGTCCTCTGCAAGAGCAGTTGGCGCTCTTAAAGGGTAGGCCATCTCTCCAGCCCCTTGACATTGTTTGACCATCTCCTTGGGCATTGCATGGTGCAGGAGCCCTTACCTGCATGTAGGCAATACACTCACAAACAAAAATAAAAATAATAATTTTTAAGAATGATAGAAAATTAGTTTCCTCATCTATTCAGTTAGGTCATAAATGTCATGAATAATTATCTAAACAAAATAGAAAAGACCTGAACAGCTTTGCATCATGTCATCTGTAACATTTGAACCTTTAAAAAAACCAAATCATTCCATGTAAAGCTGAGATTTAACAAAGGCTGCCTTTCATTAAGTTTTTCCTTAAACTTTAAGGTCCAATTGGCTGGCAATGCCTTTGAATTTTCTTCATATGCCCACATCTCTTGTTAGAACACCCTTGATTATCAAGGGGCTGGAGAGATAGGTATCAAAAACACAAGGGAATTTAAAAGGGAATTTTAAAACGACCAACAGATCATGGTAAAGGCTTTTTTCCTGTAAACTGGGATACCCACAAGAAGAGAGGCAGTAAGGCCCTGCTGTCGAAGACCTGGTGTAAGCATAGGAAAGATGTATTGAGACCACACTTGTAAGTATACAGTTGATCTCTGGAATGGCAGAGAGTGTTGCCAAAGGCCACTAAATCAATAAAGCAAATATTGGTCTCCTTGAGTCAAGCAAGACTCCTCCGTCAGCATCAGCTACACTTCACCTGCCTGGAAATACTGTGTAACAGTGGCAGCCATATGTCTATATATCCCAAATCAAATTGGCTATTAGCTCTCTCCTTGGAGGAATAATTCATGGCTGATGCCACAGACTTACGTCCTCTGATGGTTAGGAGATGTTATAAGCCACAGTAAGGCCTTGTCATCTTTTACAGAAAAGCTATAGTTCATAGAATAGCATCCAAACATCTCTGTCTATACCAATGTAACCTACCATAATAATTAGTAGTTTAAATGCCTGTATATCTAATTGCTTGTGCTTCATTAGTAGGAGTAAAAGGCTATTCCTGGATAAACTGCCAACCCATGAAAGGAAACAGCCTGAACTGATCAGAGTCCAAAATGACATCTTCAGAGAAAGTAGACTGTTTTGCTTCTCACCCACTTGTGTCCCTTTTCTAAAACCTAGGGAACAATCTGCAGAAGAGGGGCTGTAGTAGACTGTAAGGGCTGCGATTGGGGTGAATTGTGAAACTACAGCAATATAGACAGGACTCTTATTTGATCAACATGATTGTACATATAAGCCCCTCCAGCTGGACAATGGAGGACTTGAGCTGTATAAGTTTGGGCATAGTTGCTTGCAAATTGGTTTTACATGAAGGATGCTTGTATTCACTACTTTTTACTTATTATTAAAAAAATCAAATATAAAAAAGAACAGACCAGACTAAAGAATAAAGAGATGAAGAAGAAAAAAAGAAAAACAGATCATCTATAATATCAATAACTTAGATAAGACAGCTGAAATGACACATTCTAGAGTCCCCAGTTTCCTTCAAGGTTTTTTTTTTCCTTTCTTTTTCTTTATTTCCTTATGTATTTGCATTTCTGTCCTCCTTCATTCTTCCTATGAAATCCACTATGCTGGCATGATAACATCTAGAATTAGAAAGCAGTCAATTTCCCTGTGAACTAGGCATAATATTACTGTATGTTGCCTTGTTTGGCCAAACTAACCATCCCTGTGCTCACCAGAACACCCTAAGATGAACCCTATGAAATATGAGTGATGAAACAGATCCTGAGACTAACTGCTTGGCTTAACATATTTGCTTCACTGGGTTAGGTGTGTAGGTCAGTAGTATAGCTCTAACTAAGCATGTGCTATGCATAAGAGTCTGATCCCATGCACTGAAGAAATTTTATAATCCAATATTAGTTCTATTCATTTTTAATGCCTTCAATTTATTTCTTCAGCTTCTTCATGTATAAAAGAAGTGTAGTAAGTTTAGGCATTTCACAGAGTTCTGGGACGAATTAAACAATTAAACATAGGTGACTTAGATTAGAAGCATGAGACAATACTTTTTTCACATTCCTGCAAAATGCCAAGACAAAATGTGCTAAATATATGTTATATTCTTATTTGCATAATAAAAATCATATATATATATATATATATGCTAAGACCTTACTGAACAACTAAGAAACGTGGCACCATCACTGGTCAATTTCATACAAGTGGAATGGTATATGCCAAAGGATTTTAGATAGCAAATTCTGACCACATAATATGTATGTCATTATTTCAAAAATGTCTTAGAGTTCCTAAAAAAGTAAGTCCTAAAACAAGAGTATTCATGAACACAGTATTGAGGAAAAAGCCCCTAGAAAAAATTATAAGGTAAAGGGAGCTGATAAACAGCTCAAGCCAGACAAAACTACAGCATAGAAATGGGGAAATGAGTAAAAAATCCCCAACTTTAGCCAAAGAAGTGTTAGCAACTGACAACTACTGGGGAGGGAGAATTAGGTTTCTTTCATTGTGTGATACTAGTTCAAGCGGCTCTAGTGGATGGACCCACACTAAAGGCTAGCTGGGGACACAAACTTGGCTCAATAGCCCTTAACATATATGACTAAGTACATGAAATGTAGAGGGGAGCTAGAAGAGGTAGGAAGATAGAGGAGGGGTTCTAAAGATGATCAAGATAAATTGTATGAAATCCATAGAATTTCAAAACAGAATTTAAAAAGCACAATTATGAGGCATGCTTCTACTGAAGATGAGCGATGACTCCTTCAAGTCATCACTTACTGATTTCAAGTAGAGGAAAATGTAGGCATGTACAGCGTTAGCTTCTTGAGAATGAAAACCAAGGCTCTGGGGCACTTGGAGTTGGTAGCTCCCACCCAGTTAGGGTGTAGGAAATTCTGTGTGAAAAACAGGTCTGAGTGATGTCTGAAGAATGTGAAAAATACCAAATAAAAGAAAACTTTCAGCAAAATTAGCGGTGTGATGTATTCTTCAGAATAGGCTACTCAATGAATAATTTCTATTATGACATTTTAAATATTTAAAGCTTTTAGAAGATGAAACTTTTTGTAAATTAAACTTGTAATGTTAAAAATCTGTTTTCACATATGAATATGAGAGTCTCAAAAGCCAGATTTCATGATTTCATATGGAAATGATAGTTCGGTGAAATTTAAGACTAAGATGATTTTAAAAATCAAATTGGAATGAACTCCTTATACATATACAAATTTCACAATGTTTATTTCTGACAAAATGCATGATCTGGGATGGGGTGGGGGTAGGGGGGAAGGGAAAGGGAAATATGCCTGAACTGAATTGGAAAATGATGTATGAAATGCACAAAGCATCAATTAAAAAAAAGAAAAAATGAAAAGATACAAAAAAAATCATGGTACAATTACAATATAATATCAACATTTCATGTAAATAATATAATTAGTAATACTACCATTGGTTCTGAAGTAGGAATACACACACATATGTGTGTGTATTCTTAAATATATTACTTATGCATGTGTTTATATATTACTTATGCATGTGTTTCTTATCAATCTCCAGTTTTTTCTTAGCCAGTATATGGTTTCCTAAAAGTAGCTAACCATTATTCATATGAGAGAGATCATTTAGTTTCATGATCTCTTTCAAAATGATAATGTAGCTCTCCAGTTTAATATACCTATTCAGACAATATGAGCTATTTTAGTTATATTTTGTTAAAAATCACTTACATTTTTATTTATTTCACATTATATATATATAATATATATATAGATATATATAATATATATAGTACTGAATATGTAGTTTAAGCTTCAGTATTGTGTGATATGGTTTTTAATTTGATCCATGCAAACCTCCCAGAAATGAAATCAACCACGACCTAACTTCAAACCTTCCTAACCAGCAATCCTACAAAATATGTACGGCATTTCTATTTTACTATTGAATAATGACATTAGTGAATATAATACATATGCATTGAACATGCTGAGTTGAAAACTATTCCACATCAAAAAGTTGATAAAGATGGGAAGCCCATCTTCCTGTGGTAGATTTGTTGGGAGGGACATGGATTCAAGCCTAGTATTATATCTCATGAGGATTCAATGATTCAGTGAAACTAAACTTGACAATACCTTCTTACAAACCATATTTTCAGCTCCTGCTAAATTTGACAAAAGTTATAGTATTAAATATCAAGATGAGCCAAGGATTAGCTGTGAGTATGGACAGGGTTCTATCATTTTGACTAAGCCAGGATAAGAAGTACTGAGCAAAGGATTTAGTGTGCAATTTAATAAGTTCATGGTCACTGCTTTTCTGACAAATATCTTTATGAACATGAAAGGGAAAGAATATTAGATCATTACTTGTGATTTGTATGTTGAATGACAATAATGAACTTACAAATGGTGCTGTCATAGAAAATTAGTTATTTTGAAAAATGGCACGTGTGCTGGCATGTCAAGTTTATAAAATCATAGAGCTGCTTCTTTTCACTGTACCCTTGAGGGATTTTATTTTTACTTCAAAAAGCATAAGAAACAGCAACATTGTGAATAGATGGACTAGTTCCAGACATCCGTGAAGTGCTTATATTATTTTAGTGTTCAATTTTATAGCTTATTTGATGTAATGTATTATGTTAAAGTCAAGTCACACAAGGTATTGAAACACCGATTTCAAAAACAAGCAGCATTATCTATTTGTGTACTTATGCAGAAAAATCTATAATATGGAATGAGCTCCCAAGAAATCATTTACCATATAAACTACTTTAGCTAATATGTGCTGCTGATTGAAATCTCATTTGTCTATAATCTTTTGCTGCCTGCATGGGAAAAAAAAAAACCTAAACTCTGGCTATACTATAATATTGTGGCCTGAGTGTGAAATACTTGATCACAAAACTATGTCAAGATACACAGTTTTATGTACATTTTCTTTTATTTTCTTAAATTAAATATAAACAAAGTTTAATCCAACATGAATAGATTCCATCAATTTGCATTGCTTCTTTAACAGATTCATGTCAGATGCAATAGAATTGCTAAGAGGCAATAACTTAGTCAGCTCTCTATAATTTTTAGTTGTTTTCACTAAGCCATTCAATTTCTGTATCCTGGAGCTTTTACATGGAGGCTCCCTGCATTTCTCCATCCCTTATGAACTTGGGAATGGCTCAAGCTGCTTGGCCCTGCAGAAGGCCAAGTGGGAATTGGGTCTAATTCTCCCCTGTTGCATTTGTTGGTTCTCTGGGTCCAGTAGGCCCTGGGTCTACCCGGTGTCTGCAGCCACATCTGTTGCCTCTCCATCAACCATACCCAGCTGCTGGGGAGGCCATGGTTGGGAAAACTGTGTCCACCCCTAGAATTACCTTTTTCAAGAGGGAAATATGTACATTTCCTTGATATTTCATTCATTCATCTATAGACACTGCCTACTAAAATTCACGGGCTATTACTTCATCATGGTATGTTTGGTTCAGAATTCAGTAACCAACTATTACTGATTTGAAAAAAAAGGCTCAAGCTCTCTCTTCCTTTCTTTCTCCCTTCCTTTAATTCATATTTTTTCCTTTCTTGACAGGATGTAATGTAGCACAGGCTATCCAAAACTTGAAATTCTCCAGGCCCAGCTTCTCAAGTGTTGGTGATACCAGTTCATACCACACCATACATGGTTCATCTGATCAATTTCTATTCATTTATATTCTATATATCATAGTGTACTGCTATTATTAATTAGCAGTGGGATATCTACGTGATATGAACAAAATAGGAAAATAAAGACATATAAAATATATGTAATTTAAGTATCATTTTTTTCCATTTGGGGCAGAAAAAAGTAAAGTGACATACTGATTACTTTAAAAATAAAGTGTTCATCAAAACTTTTGTGATTCCTCCTTGTGTTAATGTGAATACTGTTATTTCATTGTATTTCTATGTTTTCACAAACCTTTGGAGACACTGAATATTTTGAAGTATTTTGAATTTACATTTTATCTGTCCATCTTTCATTTTAATGAATTTCAATATTAATGGAAGTTTCTTCACTATGCATAAAGTTGACATAATCTATTCTGGTATTATTACATGATCATGTGTTCATGATTTACACATCTTGTAAAATCTAAAGAAAGTGCTTTGATTTTACCTTAAGAGACTCCTCTTGCTTAAAGAGATCTTCAAAATCTTTAGCACAGAGTTCAGGAGCATTGAGAAGTTGTTCCACTTCTGATAGGGCTTGTGAGATATGACTTATCTCGGTCAAATATGTAGAAGGCACATAAGAAATTTCCAAAGGCATATCTTCAGTCATCACTACCATGGTTTCCTCTTGGAGAGTGTGCTGGTATAGATATACAAAAGAATATTTTTTTTAGTTTTCTAATAATGAAAAGGCCTCTGCTTAGTTTGTATTGAACCCAGTCTATAGTAGACAAAAGTGCTGGAAGTTAAATGTAGATATGCAATAAAAGTCTGGTAAATGATCATATAGTTATATACTCTCATCTTGCAAAAAATATTGTAATGAGATAAACACACTTTAGCACATTGAATGTAAGATGAAATACCCAAAGCCATAAAGTTTGGGAGTTTGTAGTTTGATTTTAAGGAAAGGATATTTGAAATTAACTTTTAATTTTTAGTTTTAAGCCTCCTAGAAATATATGGAAGGAATTCACGTTTGTTATTTTCATAAGAAAAAAAAAAAGCATTCCTAGTTGTGATCCAGGTAGTGGCGGCACAAAATTCTTTATGCTAGTTTGTAACTTTTGTCCCATTTTCATACAGTGCACTTATCTTTGTTGCTAGATGCTTATTAAACTAAGCTACTAAGAAAGGTGCAAAAGAACTAAGGTGACTCTATTTCAGAAAGTCCCGAGTTATAAGGGCCCACTAATCTGCCTTGCCTCTCCATTTTCTTGACTGATATTCAAATCCCGGGCATGGTAAGTAATCATAGCTCTAGAACCTTTTGGAGGTTGTATTACCAGTTCTTTTTTTTTTCTTTATAAGAACAAGAAATACATGATATTTGGTATGCAAATTCAGATAGATGGATGACCTCTGCTCTTCATCTACAGGTTTGGTAGTAACACTCTTGTAATTGAAATTATACTCTGATAAGTATGTTGATCAACTGCCACCTGCCTGTTGATGGGGTCAGCTAAAGGTTTCAATGGCAGTGTCTCTGGGGTAGTTGGGACCATAAGCCTGCTAACACACCTTTTTTATTACTGCACTGTCTTTATGACAGAGCCATGCTCATTTTTTTCAGTAACATAATTAAATGGGCTTTGGTATCCCATAGTGAACACAGCACAAGCATGAATAAAAATTGTAAGTCGATTAGTTTGGTTTTCTAATTTCTCTCATTCAGGATTTATTATTTTCAGTTTTTATGCCATATAAAAATAAATTTATCCTAATTTAGATCTCTCATATAATTGTGTTGTAGCAAACTTAAGATTGTACAGGGCAGTTTTCAAATTACATGAAATTTATAAAATTGGTTATATTTTAATAAAATTTCTGAAACCTTTCTGTTTATCAATGAAAGGAAGAGGCACGTGCATTTGAACTTGTATTTTGGGTGATCATAGAAACTCGAGTTTGAGTTTAATGAACATGATTTAGAATTTATCAATACATCAAAAATATATTCTAATACTCCATTGAAAAATAAACTTTTCACTAATTTAAATATATACATATAAATATACAATTTAGTCAAGTATTTACATGTTCAGTTTCAAATGACATATTAGGCTTACTATTAGTACATTTAACACACAAATTCAAGCAAATTTATTATTTCTTACATGCATGCCATTATTATGTTGTTCTTAATATTTATGTTTGTCTTTCTTATTTACATCATTTGCTTTAACATTTGATGCAAAGAATTATAGAAATCAATGACTCTTAAATATTTACAATTATCTGTTTTATCTTTGCTTTTAAAGAACAGTTGCATTATTAGGGACACATTGAGTAGAGAACAAGCATTGAATTTTCTGTTTTAATAATTATTCATCGTTGGTCTTGAAACAAGGTTATTTCTTAATTAGAACTTAAATGTAAAGAACACCATAGTATCAGTTAAAATAAAAAAATCCTTTAAATTCCAAAAGTTTTGATGTAGATACATTTTATCATGTCTGTACTTAATAGAAAATTACTTCCCAGATACTCTGTTTTTTTAAATTTATTGTCATGTACTTATTTATTGTCATGTATTTTCCTTGAACTTCATCACTGACATTTGGGATGTTGGAGACTACTTAAATTCCAATTTGATGCCTCATAAATGTAGTAATTATAAGTTATACAAAACAAAGAAGTTAATTGAAAAGTCAGAGTAAAAGAAACACATTAAAAATATACTTGCACTTAACTAGCAACAGATCAAACAAATGTTCAGCTGTAAACCTGAATATGACACTTTTGATGGTTGTGGCTAATTATGTTTTTCTTTGTATGGAGCTACTTTAAATAAAATGTGGTTAACAAATACTAATTGGTTATAAACATACAGTACTTAAACGTGACATAATTCCAACAAATATGATCAAATAAGACCAAACAATGTCAATAGTCCTGAACTTAGGCTCCAAGAATGGAGGAAGCACACATTCCTGGGGTGTGTGTGCATGTGTGTGTGTGTGTGTGTGTGTGTGTGTGTGTGTGTGTGTAATTTTTCAAATGTATTCTTTGAAAAAAAATATATATATATATATCTCACATTCTGACCACACTCATTCCCCCTCATCTTTTCTTGCCTCTCGTCTTCTTCCACCATGTGGGTCTGAAGTACAGAACCCAGGTTTTAAGCCTTGGCAACAGGCACCTTTATTGCTGAGTTATCTCACAAACCCTGGAATTTCATTTCTTAAACTATTCTGTACCATACAGGTCCTTTTATTACATACATATTAATGTAATTTTCATGTCACACAAAATATTTGTTAACACATTAAGATGCAATCGTCATCCATAATTCAATGGAAGATTTTACCGGAATGTTACAAGCCATCTATTTAAGTAACATTTTTCCAATGATTTTAAATCTTATAACTGGGTCTAGAAAGCATTTTGATTTGTTTTGTTTGTTGTTTGTTTGTTTGTTTGTTTTTGAGACAGTCTCTCCTTTTTAGTCCCAGCTGGCCTGGAGCTTGCTATGTAGATCAGGTTGGCCTTGAACTCACAAAGATCCATCTGACTCTGCATCCCAAGTGATGAGAATAAAGGCGTGCACCACCATGCCCAGCCTAACTAGAAAGCATTTTGGAAAACAAAAAAAAGTCACTATATGTGAAGTTTTTGTTAGTCTGATTATGTCTTTTAAAGAAATATGAATCATTGTTTAATGGATGGACAAGCTCTATTAAAATCAATACTGTTATTATTTTCAAGACTGACAGATGCAAGTCTGGGAGAAATGCATGTAATTCACTAATTAAATGGACTAAGTCCTGGCCACCTTCTATTCACTGCAAGCATAAATTAGAGTTAAAGGATTCTCTTGAGCATTTACAACAATGAGTTTACAATTAACAAAAGAAATCAAGGAAAATGAAAGATATATCTTATTAAAATCTGAACATGAAAGACATTGCAATCACTGTGCTTCTAAACTATTGATGATTGAAATAAATTTTCTTATTTTTTGTTTTGTGGACCACAAACATACAATAGCCTGGCTATAACTTATAAAGTATTTATAATTATGAGGAGCATTAGAGCAGCTATAATTTTACAAGGAAATTTTGAAAAAACAATGGTTATATATTTTGGATATATTTAATGATCACTTATTTAAGAGACTGTTTTTTCCCTTTTATTGCTGTAATACATACTATTCAGTCATCTATAACAAAATCTTAGCTGTACAGATCAGATGATTGATGGAAATAAAGGGTTGATCATTTGAGCTTTACTGAAAAATTGAAATGATACAAATATTTCTCCAACACCCCTGGGAAACAGTCAACTCAGTTTTGAAAAATACTCTATTTCATAAATTATGAATACTCATTTCTTAAAATAGTCTACAATTTTATAATATGCATCAGTCTTAATATATAAACATACACCATAATTTTCATGTAAAAGAAATTGTAAAAATTGAATCTAAATTGGGCCTTTGCCATTCTATTTTACTATGTGTTCCTTAAAGGTATATTATCCCTGGGGGCTGGAGAGATAGCCTAGTGGTTAAGAGAACCGACTGCTCTTGCAAAGGACCCAGGTTTGATCCCCAGCACCCACATGGTGGCTAAGAACCGTCTGTAACTCCAATTACAGGAGAACTCCAGTTCCAGGGGAATCCAAGACCCTCTTCTGACCTCCGCGGCATTGCACAACACGGGTGCACAAACCTACATGCAGACAGTATATTCATACACATATAAAAATAAATTAAAAAGGTATATTATCCCTTTAACCACAGTGATGCAAGTTTTTAATGAATAAAGTATATGAACTGAATGACTTTCAGTTTGATTTAATGAAAAGTTCAGTCGGTTATTAAAAAGTCACTGTAATTGGAAGTATCATGTTCATTCTCTCTTATGCAAAATCTAGCACTCATATTCAGATTAAGCCTTTTCATTTGAATTTCATTATCTATGCCTTGAATAATTATATCCTTGTGAATTCTGATGTGTACAAATCCTGCTAACCCTTTGAAAATCGACTTGCTTTTGTTAGTGTTCTTTACCACCTTATATCATTAGAGATATTCATGCCTTGTTAGAAAGCAAGCTATTGCCATGCAATTCATTTTATTTTTCTTTGTTTTTATTTCTAAATGTATATACAAAAAGAAAATAGTGTCTTTATTTTTTGATAGCAGAAAAATTTGAGAGAAAGCCCTGAAGCATCTATTTTTATTTAGAAATGGAAAGTCTAAGCAATGTTTAATTGAAAAATACTGAGATTTGTATGTTGTTAACTAAAAGTTCCAAAAAATTGAAAATTTGAGATATGTAAGTAGAGGCAGAAATCATTCATGGAATATTAAATAAACTTTAGTGTTTCCAAAATTTTAGATATCATGTTCTTTATGCTACTTTGAGTTTGTTTCCTGAATAGCTGTCTAACTGCATGCAACAAAGCAATTCTGTGTGGAAACAAATGATGAAATACATACCTAAGCTTTTAGCTGTGTATTCCTCTGCCATTTCAAATACTTCCTGCTTCAAATGCCTTTGCCTATTGAGTCAGTTATGATTTATGAGGTCAAAGGAACTCAAGAAGAAAAATGTACCATATGCCACATTATGATGACATATGACTCAAAATATTTATATATTTCATAGAAATATGCTATGAAGAAAATATGTCAAAATATCCAATAGCTAACAAAAATATTCTCTAGAGTAAAAATAGTGTGTTTTTTGATATTCCATTAATATTTATATAAAAAGGAAAGTATAGAAAATATTCATGATATAACAGGAATAATAACTGTTCATGCTTTAAAATGAATAATGAAATTAAAATTTGTGAACATTTATAGGAAAATCTTGCAATTTATAACTGTTTACTTTTTTAAGAATGTTATTCTTCAAATATTAATTAAAAGTATTAACACAATAGTGTGTAAGTCACACATATGATTATGCCTTTTAAATTCTTATTGGTGAGTTGTAAATAAAATGGAAATGGAAAAGACAAGTTATTTTAGACAAATTGCTCTGACTCCTAATTTCCGTCATCATTAAGAAAGGTAACTACCTTCTGTGGATCATTACAATTATCTGGAAAGCTGCATTGTTACTTAATTCCTCTAGATTATATATGTTAAAAACATAAATATGTCACATTAAAAAATAAAGTTTGCAATAAAAATGCACCCACACATTAAGGAAGCCTGCAATGTAAAATTATTTTTTAAAAGAATATGCCACAGATGAGATCAATACGGGAAGAGTTGGCCATGTTAAGTCACTGGGTACAAAGGCTTTAAATTTGCATTCAAATGAGTCCATATGAAGAGTTTTTGACATAGCATACAAAATAGATCACTGATGAACAGCTCATTCTTTAGTATTTTCCTTATACATTGTATCTTCTAAAATATTTTTTTTAATTTTTTTAAAGTATTTTTTTGTTGTTGTTTTTGTTTTTTTTAATTTTATTTATTTTCGTATGTGTATGAATGTAC
Organism: Rhizomys pruinosus; assembly: GCA_009823505.1. NCBI lineage: Eukaryota > Metazoa > Chordata > Mammalia > Rodentia > Spalacidae > Rhizomys > Rhizomys pruinosus. The sequence goes on along the minus strand of VZQC01008053.1, from coordinate 47,575 downwards.
TGTCTGCATGTAGGTCTGTGCACCCGTTTCGTGCAATGCCTCGGAGGTCAGAAGAGGGTGTCAGATTCCCCTGGAACTGGAGTTCTCCTGGAATTGGAGTTACAGACGGTTCTTAGCCGCCATGTGGGTGCTGGGGATCGACCCGGGGCCTCTGCAAGAGCAGTCGGTGCTCTTAACCGCTAGGCCATCTCTCCAGCCCTCTTCTAAAATATTTTATGTGAACCTACAAAAATGGTATTCACCCCGAAATAATCACTAAATGCTCAATAAGAAAAATGTGTTCAACCCATCTAGTGTCAGTCCCATAAAGGAGACTCCCTCACCCAGCAATGATCAGTTGCCAATAGTTCCTCAGCTAAGGTTGGTGCTTCTTACCTATTTCCACACTTCTATGGCTCGTTTTTGTCTGGTTTGAATTTGTATGGGTCTTGTGTATGCTGTCACCAATGCTGTAAGTTTACAGAAACAAGTTCCTAGTTACCTGGCTCTAATGGATGGACTCACACCAAGGGACATTTGGGGACACAAACTTGGCTCAATAGGCCTTAACGTATTTAACAGAATGCATGAAATTGCTGGGTGGGGGAGGCTGTGGGGGTTGCAGATAGTGGTGGGGTTCTAGATATGTTCAATATGTACGAAATGAACATAATTTTTATGTTAAAGATGGGGCTGAAAAATGACTCAACAGTTAAGAGCACTGGCCACTCCTTCACAGGATCTGGGTTCAGTTCCCAGTTACCCACATGGTAACTCACAACTGCTTACAACCCTAGTTTCATGAGATCTAGTGCCTTCTTCTGGTAGCTATCCTGCATGCTGATGGGCACATACATTACGGCACTCGCACGTACACATTAAATAAAAGTAAAATATTTCAAAATTGTACTAACTTTATTTTACCCATTTGTTAAAAAGCATAAATTCCCTTGTACTTCATAAAATAATCCATATAAAACAGTGTAGACATAAACCTTTCTATCCATATTTAATATTTTCTAAAATTAGAATTAATTTATTGAAAAATAATGATTGTCATCAAAAGTGATATACAAAATAAGCTGAGTTGATCTGATTTTGAGTAAGATCTACTGGTCAGATCCCAGGGTTTATAGTGTGCTGTATGAACAGGTGGTTTGGACTTGCTGAATGGCTTGTTTAATATAAATTGTCTTTTCTACATCATGAAACCTACCTAATTCCTCAGGGTCAAGTTCAATTAAATGGAATTTACTTGATAAACCAAATCTTGAAAATGTGTTAATGGCTTGTATTGATTTACAATGTTATCCTTCAAAGGACAAGATTTGCATTTTAATAGAGAATTTCATTTAATTAACAAATTAGGAAGCTGGTGGAGTTTTAGTAAATAAATATGACCTGGGAAAAGAATGAGAGAGAACTGCAGTTGTTTCCCCTTAAGAAAATCATCAACCTTTTTGGCTCTTTCCGAGCTTCCAAGATGTTGAAGCAAGGACGTGGTGGGACCTCCGGTGGGAAATTCCGGATTTCCCTGGGTCTTCTGATAGGTAGGAGCTGTGACCAACTGTGCTGACAACACAGAAGCCAAAAATTTGTATATCATCTCTGTGAAGGAAATCAAGGGACGACTGAACAGACTTCCTGCTGCCAGTGTGGGTGACATGGTGATGGCCACAGTGAAGAAGGACAAACCAGAGAAAAGGATCATCCAGCAGGGGTAATTTGACAACAAAAATCATACCGAAGAAAAGATAAAATGTTTCCTTATTTTGAAGATAATTCAGGGGTCATAGTAAATAAAGGAGAGATAAAAGGTTCTGCCATCACAGGTCCAGTTGCAAAGGAGTGTGTGCATTTGTGGCCCAGAATTGCATCCAATGCAGGCAGCATTGCAAGATTGGTGTATTTGTAAAATATAATGCCCATAAAAAAGTCTTTGCTCAAAAAAAAAAAAAAAAAAAACAATCAAATGAAGAAGACAATGTTGAGTAACCTACAAGACCTATACATAGGAAAAGAACTTCTAAAAATCAGACAGCGGGTGCACAGGGGAAAAAAGTCAACAATGGACAAGTGGGGACATCATAAAACTCAAAAGCTTCTGTACAGTGAAAGAAGCAAAGAAGTGAAGAGTAAACTCATAGAGTGGGAAGATCCTTTACCAGTGTACATCGACAGAGCATTAACACCAGAATATCTAAACTACTAAGAGACAAAGGAGCAAGAAAGCAAATGACTCACTCAAAAGATGAAGTAAAGATCTGAACAGAGACTTCACAAATGAAGAGTAAAGAGGGCTGAGAAACATCTAAAAAGTGCTTGACATAGCTAATAATTAAGGAAATGAAATTAAAACTACTTTAAGATTTATCTTACTCCTGAAGACTGGCTATGATCAAAGAAAACAAAGGATACCAAATGCTGGAGAGGTTGGGGAGAACTGTTGGTGGGAATGCAAACTCCTGCAATCCCTATGGAAAGCAGTGGAGAATTCTTAAAGAGACTCAAAATGAGCCTAGCACCTGACCCACTCATACCATCCTAGGTATCAACCCAACAGACTCAGCCTACCACAGAGATACATGCATCATCCATGCTTATTGCAGCTTTCTTCACAAAAGTTAAGAGCTGGAAGCAACACAAGTGTCCTCAGAGAGATGGATAAAGAAAATGTGGTACATCTACACATGGAGTTTATGCAGCGAAAGAAATGATCATCGTAAACTTCAGGTAAATGTATGGAACTGAAGTCATTAGGCTAAATGAAATAACACAGTCCCAGGTGAAACAAATGACATATGGTGGTATGTGTCCCTCATTTGTGGTTCCTAGCACCAAATTCCCTATTTAAACAAGACAAACTGAATAATTTTTTCTTTTTTTTTTTTTTGTTTTTTTTTCTTTTTGGTCTTTTCAAGCAGGTTCTCCCTGTAGCCCCAGCTGTCCTGGTACTCGCTCTGTAGACCTTGAACTCACAAAGGCTGGCATTGAACTCACAAAGATCCACCTGCCTCTGGCTCCCAAGTGCTAGGATTAAAGGGGTGAGCCACCACATTCAGCTTTTTCTTTCATTTTTTAGTAAATATAATACCTGATGTTACTCATCAACTTGCTATGTAATATAGGAATGTAAAGTAATATTTTTTTCTTTACCTGCATACAATTCTATTGTCAAAATGTGAATCCCTAAACATGTTTTGGAATTACCTTATAGTTTATTTTCAGAATTCATAGTTTTGGTATACATGTGGCATGCATATATGTATGTTTTGGAGCAATACAAACTGGAAGGAATAGCAACAACAACAACAACAAAAAGACTGGATAAAAGAACTGACTGAAACTGAAAACTTCCCCAAACAGTAGACTGAGAAAAAGATGAAGGGCATGTATAGCTGAATGCACCAGCTCTGGCAGGGTGGGGGTGGGGGTGCAAGAAAGGGAGAATGGGTCTAAATTTGATTAAGAAATGTTGCATGAAAAACACAAAACTCCAATAAAAAAATTTAAAAAAGAAAAGCATCAGTTTGTAACAATACACATCACATGCAGTGTTAGAAATAACATTTAAAAATTACCTTACAGATAAGGTTGTATACTCAAGGTAGTTTGTAATATAAAAAAAACATACAAAAGTCTTATATGGAGCAACTAGCATACAGAATATTTTAAAAAATAACTAACAAATAAGGTCAAGAAACAAGTACCAACTTAAAAGTAATTATCTTAGAGTAAATTTTGTATGAATTTATAAAACAGATGCTTGAATACATTAGTAGGTTCTTCAGCTGTAATTTTTACTCCAGTTTTTCAAGAATTCCAGAAGAAATCATTTCTACATGCTAAAATCGAAATTTGGATACCGATTGAAGGGAATTTGTGACTTAATCTACATTGCTCCATTATAAAGTACTATATCTAAAGTCTACTCTACATGTATTTATGGTATTCCTGCTGTATTCTAGGAGTTAATATATGACATTGTGAAAATAAATTACTAATAACTTGCAATACTGTTTTACAAATTCGAGTTCTTAATTTTAGTCACTTCATAAAACTCACAGCACCTGTTCAAAGACTGAAGCTTCTGAGATGATTTGCAAATAAGGAAAGAATTTTCACCCTTGATAACATGGCCGGAAACTCATTTATTGAGTTAATTGTTCTTTGAGAAATACATTTCACAAATGTATGCAGTGCCTTCAGATCACTCTCAATATGGCCTCTCTTATCTCTTTCACACCACTTAACACCTCCAACACACATATATACCACATTCACATCTTTTGTTTTTTTTTCCTGTACCTATCTATCTATCTATCTATCTACCTATCTAAATTCCAAAATATTGTCTTGGGAATTTCCAGAATAAGAATTTTTAATATGTTCACATATAAAGGTGAAAACATTTGTATTCACATACCTGTATCTAATTCAATATAAAATTAAAAGAAAAAATAAAAATGAACTAAACTTGAATTCATCTATTGTATTTTACCATGCTATATCACTTAATATAAATTATCCTATGAATATTGTATCTTGGGAGGATTGATCAGAATAAACTTACAATAATACATTTATACTACACTTGTCAAATGTGGTCACTATCACTGGAATATTTAATGTCATGTCTGTTTCTATGAATAGGTTTTATACATGTGCCATAATTTTGCCTTTCAAAATATTCTTCATTATAAATGTGATTGCTAGTGAAATAATTGACTATATTTTCAAAAATGGCAACCATTAGGCCTACTTTACTATTTATGTTTAATTGTACATTATTTACAAAACTTAGCATATCAGTTTTACTAAACACATTGTATTTATTATTATTTATTAATATTTATTATTTTTTATATGTATGAGTTTTATTTCTTCCTTCAGGTATTTAAGTGCACCCATGTCCTGCAATATCCATGGAGGCCATATGGGGGCATCGGATACCCTGGAACTGCACTTAAAGATGGTAGTTGGCTTCCATGTTTTTGCTAAGAATTGAACCCAGGTCCTCTGCAAGAGCAGCCAGTGCTTTTAAGTACTGAGTCCCCTCTCCAGCCCCATATTATACATTTTTGTGCTCAAGACCAACAACATGTAACCAGTACCTCTCTTTATTTTTTTTTGAAACAGGGTCTCCCTTTAGTCCCAGCTGGCCTGGAGCTTGCTATGTAGACCAGGCTGGACTTGAACTCACAGAAATCCACCTGCCTCTGCCTCCCGAGTGCTGGGATTAAAGACATGAGCCACCACGCCCTGCCCCAATGACCAGTAACCTCTCTATTTGAGAGCAGTAATATAAGATAGTTCTGTCATTACAAAAGTATATATTATCTATTTGTGAATATTGTGAGCTACAGTAATGACTGGTCCAGAAAAACATGTCAACTGGTACACTAGTGGAAAGAACATCTGGGGAGTGCCAACCAACTTCTGATCAGATTTAAGGCATACTTCACAAAATGGAATCCATACCTGACACTGTTACGGGGGGCAAGGACCTGTGGCTAAAAGGTATTAGGCCATAGTAGAGAACCTGTAACTATGATTTTGTTAAATGAACATACTATCAAACTCCCCTAATGACTTATTATAATCAGATTAGTGCGTTTCTCAATTCTCAGAAACACACAACTGGGCACTGTGCAGAAAATAAGTCTGCTGAGTACTCAGCCTCAAATAAGATGTCTATACCACAATGCTACCTCCATGGCACAGAGATCATCTTGGAAAATAGGCAGAAATATTGTAAGAGCCAGAGGAGGTGGGGTGTATGACTACAATGAAACAGGGTTTTTTAGACAAAACAGAGCAGCTGCACATGGGAACTGACAGCAGTTATGATAGCATGAACAAGACCTGTGCTAGCTCAAGCCAGACAAAAACCCCAGCATTGAGGGGGTACGTTGCCTTGAAGCACCATCCCTACCTGAGGAACTATTGATAATTGACAGTGCCTGGAAGAGAGAGTCAGTTTTCTTTAAGGTCAATTACACTCTGCTGGACAACCACATACCCAAGAGTATTTTGAAGGTTATTTTATTTTATTTTATTTTATTTTATTTTATTTTATTTTATTTTATTTTATTTTATTTTATTTTTGTCTTTTCGAGACAGGGTCTCCCTGTAGCCCCAGCTGTCCTGGAACTCACTCTGTAGACCAGGATGGCCTTGAACTCACAAAGATCCGCCTGCCTCTGCCTCCCAAGTGCTAGGATTAAAGGTGTGCGCCACCACGCCTGGCCTTGAAGGTTATTTTAAATAGTAGGACACACAGTTCGAAGGTTATTTTAAGTAGTAGGACACACAGTTGGGTGGGGAGGAATGAGGGCTGTATCTGGAAGGAGTTAGAAGCATGAGTATGATCTAAAAAGTACTTATGAAATTCTCAAAGAAGTAATAAAATATAAAAAATAAAGTTTACCCAGTTCAAGTTGCAGTTACAGAGAGAATCATGCTTTGGTGTATGATTTTACAGTAGGATGAATATAGATGTAATGTTGTATGCATTTTAAAAGCCTCAAAGAAAGAACCGTGGAAGTCTTAACCACAAAGAAATTATACATGTTTAAGGACATAGAGATGATTTAAGCTTTAAACAAAGTGTAAATGCATGAAACATCATGTGGCCCTATTAATATGTACAATTTTATACTGATATATGACAGCGAAAATAAATTTAATTTAAAAAATAAAAACAATAAAGTTTACAAAAGTAGTATTGGTGGTCACTAGTGTAGAAAATGTACTACATTTTCTTTATAATATGATACTTAGTTGAATATTTTGTGTGAGAATTTCCTACCCATATCATTATCTTTTCTTCCATCTTTTGGGATTCTGGTATTTCCTGCACTCAAAGATACTTAAAAGGCATTCAATATTCTACCATAATGGTATTAAAATAAACCAACAATATTTTCCATAGAAATTGTTCATTACATTACAGTATAAAATAATATTCCTATTCTAATAATCCAACAAAAAAACACATAAACTATGATGGAAATTTCTGTGAAAAAACTTTGACACTATTAAACTTGCAATCAGAAAACATCAATTTCCAATAACTACATTGACAGTTTTCTTCTCAAGGTCCTTGACCCAGGTTATTAAGTTCACCTCAAAATGTCAAAATGTAATTTTCCATCAATTCATTATTACACTCTATCTAATTGATTTAATTCATTGATAATCATTTCCGGTTTTATGCACGTTGAGCCCAAATCTTTAATTAATATCTCTCAACTATGGCAATGTTAACCAATAAAAACCCCTATACATATTTAATATATGCTTCTGTTCGAAGATTTATTTCATGTGCACATGTTTGTATACAGTGCACAAAAAGAAAAGATTGGCAAATTGGAGAAAATTGCCTCATAAGCATGTCTTTTCTATCTTCCCCAAGTTGAATATATTCAACCTGAAATGGGCATGAGTAATTGCTGCGATCCATTAAACTCTAAACAAGTTCAAACCTGATGACCTGAGTTCCAGCCCTAGTCCCCTCATAACTGAAGGAGAAGGCTGACTCCTATAAGTTGTCCTCTGTCCTTCACAAACATGCTGTGACATGTATATGCCCATATAGATACACAAGCATAAATGTAGTAAATAACGGTTAAAGAAGCTTAAACTTGAGGCTGGAGAGCTTGCTCAGCAGATAAGAGCAAAGGCTGTTCTTGCAGAAGACCTGGGTTCAAATCCCAGCTCCCAAATGGCCCCTGAAATCCCTTCCTAACTCCAGTTCCAAAGGATCTTACACCCTCTTCTTTCCTCCAGGGGTACTGCATAACAGTGTGCACTTGTTTACATGCATACAATGTATGCATATACATAAAAGCAAAAAAATAATTAAAAAATAGAAGCTTAAGCTGAAGCTAGGTGTGATAGCACATGTGTGCAGTCCCATCATTTGGGAGGCAGAAGCAGGTGGATCTCTGTGAGTTCAAGGCCAGCCTGGTCTACATAGTGAGTTCCAAGTCACTTGGTGTTACAGGCACATCCTGTATCAAAGAAAAATACCAAAGTAAAAGAAGCTTAAAATAGAACATACAATGAAAATAATAAATATTCGTAGTTCATATGATAACAAGTTTGGCAGTAAAAAGATATGGGGAGTGTTAATGTTTTCTTAATATATAGTTGTATTTATTTAACTATTAAACTAATATTATGATCCATTAAAAATAACCCTATACTGTGAACTTGCATAAGTCATGGGAGGGAGGGAATGTGAAAATAAGGGAGGGAGGAAGGAGAAAGAGAGAGAGAGAGAGAGAGAGAGAGAGAGAGAGAGAGAGAGAGAGAGAGATTGTAGCACCAAAGAATTGCTAAACACATATGTCAGTACACAGAACCCTATTTAATTCACTTTACCATAAAACACAAACACATCAATGAAGGAAATAAGAAGGGAAAAACTAGAAATTACTGAAATTCATGGAATTATAGACCTTGAAAAATTTATAAGAAATGTATCAGGAATACATTTTATATTACCTCCTAGAACAGTATTGTTACTTTGTAAACAATAACTAAAGAGTCATTGAAAATTAAGAGAAGTACATTTTTTGTCTTTTTGAGACAAGATCTCCCTGTAGCCTCAGTTGTCCTGGAACTCACTATGTAGACCAGCCTGGCCTTGAACTCACAGAGATCCACCTGCCCCTGCCTCTGCCTCCTGAATGCTGGGATTAAAGGGATGAGCCACCACGCTCAGCCCGAGAAGTACTTTTTAATGCTTGACATTTCTGGAGTTGATTGTGGAACTACAAATGGAAAAAAGCATGTTTGTGATGGAATCCTATGTTGGGATTTATGTTAATTGATATTAAGACTTTAACAAATTACCCTCAAATATTTATTTATTTATTTTTATAATTTTATTTATTTATTTTCTATGTGCATGAATGTACTGTCTGCATGTAGATTTGTGCACCCGTGTCGTGCAATGCCACGGAGGTCAGAAGAGAGCGTCAGATTCCCCTGGAACTGGAGTTCTCCTGGAATTGGAGTTACAGATGGTTCTCAGCAGCCAAGTGGGTGCTGGCGATCGTATGCAGGTCCTCTGCAAGAGAGGTCCGCGCTCTTAACCTCTAGGCTATCTCTCCAGCCCCTATTTATTATTGTACCCGAAGATAGGCTACTCCTGGAGCTGAGTACAGAACATCCTCTTTTCAGGGGGCAGCAGCGTGCGCCTAGAGGCATAATTGGTCAAATTGCAGAGAACTGAATGTTCAGCTCTAAACGGGATATGAAGCATCTTTATTAAAGCCCCAAACAGAAAGTTCAGTGAAGCTGGCTTAAGAGGAAGCAGGAGGAGTGTGAGAGCTGGAATATCGGGAGGATTCCTGTGGAATGGGGATCTTTGGAAACGACATGGCTATTGCACTCCTGAATTTGCAGCAATTGTGGTTACCTGAACATAACGAATAAAGATAAAGCCAGCCAAATTCTGGCACAGACGGGTGAGCTGTGCTCCAAGCCCCGCCACTAACTTAGGACCGCCAGTATGCAGCTCCTTGAGGAGCGAGAATAATTCTTTGAGAGTGGCCTCTGGTAGCTTCCTCTGGTGCATGGCTACATGCTCATGCATATATGAGCAACATTAACTGGACTTAGAGAGTTATAAAGGAAAACAAAAGAGAAGACATGAAGTTAGGAATGAGGCATATGTTGAAAGGAACACGAAGGGGAAATGGAGAGTAGGTATGATTATATTTCATTGTATATGTATTTAATTATCAAGAATAAACAAACAAAAATTTTCATTTTGGAAAAGAAAAGTAAAAATAAGTAAAGCTTGACTTGAGTGAGTAAAATTGGTTAAAGTGAATATAAAATATAAAGTGAATATAATGAGAAAGATACTTAAGTCAAATCTGCCATTTAGTTAACATTAGAACAATCAACAAATGATTGTTGTTTGTTAATAATTTTTAAACTACTTCTTCAGTGCTCACTATGTATTTGCAATTGCTTGGTAAATTATTACATTTTCCTCTTCAGCTTGATACACTAGGCCATCTTCATCTAAGTGTTCTTATTTGAATGTGCACTGACAACCTTAGGATATAGCAATAATAATTTTAGGAAATTATGAGGTCTAATAGAAAACAGCATATGGTAGATAGTTAACCATCATTTTAGTGCCCAGCAGTGGAGAATTGGGTCCTCATGTAAACTATCCTCCGGTAGCATTAGACACTTACCTCTAATTCTTGTTTCCTGGCTGGCCTAGAGATCTTAAGAAATACTTTTAACCTGTAGAGGATGTAAGCTTGTGGCATCAGCCATGGGTTATTCCTCCAAGGAGAGAGCCAATAGCCAATTAGATTTGGGATATACAGGCACATGGCTGCCTCTGCTGCTTGCCCAGCACTTTCCCAGGCCGGTGCGGTGTAACGGCTGGTTGCTGACCGGGGGAGTCTTTGCTTACACTCATAACAGGGAGACCCGTATTTTGCTCCTTCATGTGGTTTAGTGGCCTTTGGCAAACACTCTCTGGTGTGCCAGAGGCCATCTGTACACTTGCATGTGCCGGTCTCAATTTTCATCCCTCCCATAGTTAAAGTCTTGTCTTCAGCAGCAGGGTCTTATCTCAAAATCCGATGCCTCTCCTCCTGCGGGTATCCCAACTTAGGGGCAAGGAGCCCGTACACATGTTGTGGGGCTTGGAATCCCCTAGCCAACATCCACCCTGGAAGAACAATCCGTTGTGAGTTCGAGCTCCTGCATTAAGATAACTAACCTACTTGTGCCCTAAGTGCAAATAGCCCAAGGACCTTTATTATTATAATTGGTTTCTGAACAGAGTAGAAATCCTTTTCACAGTGTCCTATCCTCTATAACAGTTAGAGAGGTTATAAAGCCACAGTAAAAACCCTGTCATATTTAAGCGGGGGGAAAAATGTAACGCATAGATTAACATATCATCCAAACAGATGTTTTGTGTCTATTCGCAAATTAACCTAAAAAGCCATAACTATTAAGTGCTTGTCTTAAATACACTATATATCTAATTGTCTTGAAGTCTTCAATCATTCCAAGTAGGGATCGAAAGTTTTTACTCGTACAAACTTCAGCCCATGAAAGTAAACAACCAGAACTGATCAGAATCCAAAACAACATCTCCAAACAAAGTAGACTTTTTTTGGCTTCCATGTGGCCACCTGTGCCCCTTTTGTTCTAAGCATAGGAACCAATCTGCGGAAGAGGGGTCGTGGTATATGTAAGGCTACTATTGGGGTGAATGGTGGAAACTACAAGCGATGGTCTGGACACTCATTTGATCCAACTTGATTGAACAAACAACCTGTCACCCCCCAATGGATGGTGGAGGCTGCTGTGTGGGTTGGGCACAACAGCCCCGAGGCCTGTCGATTGGTTTTGCACGAAGGATGGCCTGTACTCATGGATTAATCACTTATAGCTAAAAAAAATGAAAAAAAAAAAAAAAAGAGAAAGATGCAAGACCAGTTATGGCAGAATACAGATCGGGAATGGGGTGGGTGGGGGGGGGAAGGGGAAAATGGAAATATGCCTGATCGTGAATTGGAAAAGGATGTACGAAATGCCCAAATCATCACATAGAAATTAAATTCACGCAAAAAGCACTACTTTTACTAAAAGCTGATTTTTGGTATTAAAATTTAATCTGAATTTCCCTATAACATGAAAGAAACTGATTAAGAATAAATTTTAAAAAAACTACAGCTATAAAATTTTAGGCCATACTTTGCGTATATTTAAATTTACCTGTAATCTCGGAATATTTAATCCACCCGAAAAATGGCATGCAAGTAAATTAGCAAATATATCATATTCATACACATTAAAATTAAACCTCAGGGGTAAGTGCTTCCCTTACTTACCCGAGTTGGGAACAAGCCCTAGTTCAGTTCCAACACCACAAAAATAAAGCAGAGATAAAATATCATTAGGTTTTCAACTTGTTGATTTGCATTCTGGATTTCTCCCTACCAACCACCCACACCACCCCCGCTTTCTCATCAGGCTGCTTTTTTAATAGCTTTAATCATGGGTAAAAAGACCTAATATAGATAGATATAATATATATATAGATATATATATATATATCTTAAGTGACTTAGTCTTCAGTTTTGTTCCTTTATGAATTTGATAGAAATGGCATCATAATTTATGTAGTCTAGAAACTGGAATTTTTTCATTCAAAACATTTGTAAGATTCATGCATTTTGTTATATATAGCTGTAATTTTATTGATAATGTTTCATTGTGTGATTATAAAGCATATTGTTAAGAAATACCTACATATGAGGCTACGGTTCAGTGGAAGAGTGTGTGGCCAGCATGTGTGAGTCCCTGAGTTCAACTCCACATACACACAAAAAGATGTAATAATAACGTATTTAAAAAAAGCATTCTCATTGATAAAATATTTTTCCACACACTTCCTTCCTCTTTTGTCTTGTTCTATTCTAAAGAGTTCCTCAAGATCTAATGGTCCCCTCTTTTTACTTTTGTCTCACATCATTTGTGTTACTAGTAATATCTCCTTGGTTCACTTATTCTCCTAGGATTTTGATGTAAAGAAAGGGGTGTGGAAATACATGATTAAATTTATTAGAAATATATCCATAATCATGTCAAAATTAAAAAAAATTTAAACTCACAAAGTTTTATAAGAATCAGGAGTAAGCCTGCAGACTGAGTTTAGGGAGTCCAGAAGTCTTGTGTTCTATGCCTTTCTTGATCTTTGGATATTTCCAGGTAGGCTATACAAATGTTCATATATTCAAGTTAGATTTTTTCCTTAAATAGCTTTTTCTTTCAGTGTTTACAGAAATAAATACCACTAAACTTTCTTATGGCAACAATTTCAACATAAGTGCTTACTGATCTTCAAGTGAATTTATAAGAATTATAAATATAATACCTAATGTTACTCATCAACTTGCTATGTAATGTTGAAAATTAAAGTTTCTTTTCCTGTGTACAATCCTACTATCAAGATGTAAAACCCTAAACATGATTTGGAATTAACCAAGAGTATTTTCAGAGGTCATGATCTTGGTGGCATCCATATAGGCATGTTTTGGAATGATATAAATTAGAAGGAACAACAACAAGAAAGACTGGGTGAAAGAAGTGACTGAAACAGTAAACTTATGCCCCCAAAATTAAACTTCAGCATCAAAAAATTTAAAAATGACTGAGAAAAAGATGAAAGACATGGATAGCAGAATCCATGAGCTCTGGCAGGGAGGGAGCAAGGAAAGGGAATTTGATCTTAACTTGATTAAGACATGCTGTATTGGGGCTGGAGAGATGGCTCAGCAGTTAAGAGCACCCAGTGCTCTTGCAGAGGACCCGGGATCGAGTCCCAACACCCACATGGCAGCTAAGAACCATCTTTAACTCCAGTTCCAGGGGAATAGGACACCCTCTTCTGACTTCCAAAGCGTTGCATGACATGGGTGCACCTACCGACATGCAGACAGTACACTCATACACATTAAAATTTTTTAAAAAGACATGTACGAAATGCACAAAACTTCAATAAAAAAGAATAGAAGAAAAATAGAATTAACGTTATGAAATCACAGTCACATGATGAATTTTAAATCCAATTTGGAGCATATATTTTCAGAGTAATTAACTGAGGCATTAAGTGTGTCTTGTACATTAAAAATCTCACTGAAAAAAATCAACATAAGCAATGTTTTTCCAAATAAACAAAATAATTTTTCTCCTCAAACAATCCCAAATTCTGATTTGGTGTGCTTAGGTTTTGTATCCAAAAAATTATTTTATAAAAAAAGAGCACTGAGTAAAATGATGAATACTAGTCTTTATAAGCAACAAAGCTATTTTAAAATTTGTCATTGTGCATGTTTGGAAAGGAAGAGGATAACAAAAAGACAAATATTAACATAAATACGATGTATTAGGTCTAGTTTTAAAACTCATGTATTGTTTAAATTTGGATAAAGCATAGAAATTGTATCACTCCGGTCTTAAAGTAAACTAATTTAATTTAGATTTTTTTTTGGTTCCATACAACATTAACAACTAATGCTTTTTTGAGTTCATTATATAATTGAAAAAATATCCTAGATTTATATCCCCCATAAAAAGTAAAAATATAATTTTGTTACACTTATTCTAAAAATGTATTATGGATGTATTGTGTTAATCTTACTACATTATGCATATTTTTGTCTTGTATTTGTATCCTACATAGGATAAAGGAAAGTATTGATTTCATTATAGGAAATTACTTTTCGTAGATCACTGTTTCCTGATCAAATGTTCATTATAATGAGAGATAATGATGGAGTTTAAAGTTTACCCTCCCTCATTCTCATTATTTAAATTAGGCAACACAGAAACTTGGAGGAATAGTGCACTTTCATATGACCAAGCTTCTCCAAGTTAATCATATGTAGGTATGATATGCTATGGATCAACATAGATCTCACAAAAAATGAGGGAGATTTCACAAGGCACTACACTTTACTTTTTCCTAGTAAATAGGGCTATAACTGAGTGTAAATAAGATGAAAGGAAAATATTAAAAATTAATTTACTATCTCTCACTACTTAGACAGATGTTAGTCCATAATAAAGAATAATTCTTAGATGATTTAGTTTTATGAACAGCTCAGATTTTTATGTATTTTATGTCCTTTCCTTATTGACCAATGAAATTTTCTCATTATGACCTGTACATATTATGTACATACATATGTATGTACATACGTATGTACATATTATGTACATAGTATGTACATATTATTTACATACGTATGTACATATGTACATAAGTACATATGTGTATAGGTTGTAGCATGAGAGAAACCGTTGACTATAGAATCTTATGTATTTTTAAAATTATAATGTCATGAGGCTAAAGTTATTAGCTTAAAAGTATATTTTTCAGGAAAACATCTAAGATAAAGGTGAATCCACATAAAACTACTTTTCTGAAACCACTCTGGAAGTATTTGATAGAAGCAGATAGACAGTCCTTTGTGAAAAGTCATATTTTGTTGAAACCTTTTAGCTCCTTAGGGCATCAAGGAACTAGATACCTGCCTCGTGACTTATAAAAACCAAAAAACCCTTCACCTGTTCTATGCATTTCTGTATTCAGTGATGCTTTATTTATTTTTAGTAGTATACCTAAAACGTTGACATTATAATTAGCCTTATTTGTTTCTAAAGAAATAATCTTGCCAGGATACTATGTGGTATGATTCTTTTTAATCTTTTTGAGACAGGGTCTCCCTTTAGTCCTAGCTGGCCTGGAGCTTGCTATGTAGATCAGGCTGGCCTTGAACTCACAGAGACCTGCCTGGCTCTGCCTCCTGAGTTCTCGGACTAAAGGCATGTGCTACTATGCCTGACATGAATTTTTAAAAATTAACTTATGTGACCAACTATGTCTAGAGAATAATTATTATAGCAATCACAACAGTGTAGAAAGCTTTTTAAAATTAAATTGGAATGTATTTATAAAAAAATTTATACTTACAGAATGTATAATTTTAAAAGTACAAATAAAAACAACGCTTGAGGGGCTGGAGAGATGGCCTAGCGGTTAAGAGCGCCGACCGCTCTTACAGAGGGCCTGGGTTCGATCCCCAGCACCCACATGGCGGCCGAGAACCATCTAAAACTCCAATTCCAGGAGAACTCCAGTTCCAGGGGAATCCAACACCCTCTTCTGACCTCCGCGGCATTGCACGACACGGGTGCACACACCTGCATGCAGACAATACATTCATACACATACCGAAATAAATAAAAATAAAAAATAAAAACAACAACACTTGAATTACCCAGTTTGGGATGTAGTAGCCACTCAAAACTGGTTTCTTAATTAAAAAAAATATTAAAGTATTTACTCATTTCTGTGCAGTATACATTGGTAATCAGAGCATCCAGTTATTTGATCTGAAATCCCACTAGCGTAAAGAAAAAGAACTGCTGTTTATACAAAACTTTCATTTTTTAAAGTTTGTGTAAAGTTTTGAACATCAGGTGTATGTCATGAGTAAAATTACTTTTACTTTTTCAAATTGAATTTTTGTGAGTTCCACACAACATATTTTAGTCATCTTTAGATATCCCATATCTGAAGAGTAAAAGTGTTTTTAAATATTTTGAAAGGGGATTATCTCTGTTTGCTTCCTTTTGTTTACTATGTCACATATATTGTATAAATTGAATAAGTGGTTCCAAAAATGTACATTTTATTAAAAAATATAACATTTGTGTCAAAAAGAGAAAAAAATATGTAAGAGGAACTTGAAACTGCAGGGCATTGCACAGAAATTCATTTCTCTATTCATTTATTTATTCATTCACTAATTCATCCATTTTATTTCAAACATGCCATGAATGAGAATGCATTTTGAAGCAATACTATTTAAGAAGAGAAACGAAGTCACTGCATTCTCTAAGCTTCCATTAACTCACATTTTTGGGGACTCAAATTGTAAGTACACATATACGTAGAACATTTCAGACTATAATATGTGATATATTTTGATACTGTAGAACATGATGGAGATGGCAGCATGAATACTGGGAACAGGCAGAATGCTGGAATAAGGTAATCTATAGTTAATATTCACTCTGCATCTTGAAAGACGATAGCACACAGTAAACAAAGATCCATATTGGGAACACTCAAATATATCTGAGGTAACGATCAAAAATATATACAGTTTATCCTGCACCATTTAGTGAAAGACATATCATTTTCCTTATGTATATTTTTAGATATATTTTTTAATTTTTATCTATTTTTATTTATTTTTATTATGTGTATGAATGTACTGTCTGCATGTAGGTCTGTGCACGCGTGTCGTGAAATGCCGCAGAGGTCAGAAGAGGGCGTCGGAGTCCCCTGGAACTGGAGTTACAGACGGTTTTCAGCCGCCATGTGGGTGCTGGGGATCGAACCCGGGTCCTCTGCAAGAGCAGTCGTCACTCTTAACCACTAGGCTATCTCTCCAGCCCTCACTGTGTTCTATAAGACTTAGGTGTTGGGGTTCCACTGTAGATGTGTCCCTTAGGGCTGGGCATATCTCAGACATATATTCTCTGTGTGTGACCAATTGTGGAACTCTGTAATACTCTCCATCTGTTGCAAAAAGAAGCTTTTTTAAATTTAATTTGATTTTTTTTATGTGTATGAATGTTCTGTCTGCATGTAGGTCTATGCACCCGTATCATGCAATGCCTCAGAGGTCAGAAGAGGGTGTTGGATTCCCCTGGAACTGGAGTTAAAGACGGTTATCAGCCACCATGTGGGTGCTGGGGAACAAACCCGGGTCCTCTGCAAGAGCAGTCGGTGCTCTTAACCGCTAGGCCATCTCTCCAGCTCCCAAGATATTTTTTCAAAAATTAGATGGTTGTAGCTGTGTAGGTTTATTTCTAGATCCTGTGTTCTATTCCATTTGTCTATGTGTCTGGTTTGGGCCAGTATAATATTATGTATGTCATAAGAATTCACAGTATAATTACATCATATACCTTCAAAATCATTATTTCTGTTTGAGGGCTTTCATTTCTACATGAATTTGAGGATTACTTTATGGTTCTGTCTTTTTTATTTTTTTTATTTTTATTTTATTTTTTTCACATAAATTTATTTTTATTTTTTTAACAAAATATCATAGGCCTTTTATTGGGGATTGTGTTGAATCTTTAGATGACTTCAAGTAATATCATCATTCTGTATAATGTTTTTTCTGCCAGTTCTACATGGGTGATCTTTTCATCTTATCATGTCTTCTTCAATTTCTTTATTGTTGAATTTTTCATTGTAGGGGTCCTTTATGTCCCTGTTAAAGTTTATCCCTATTTTATGGATTTTGGAAACTGGTATGAATGTAATAACTTTTTTTTTCATTTTTTTTTATTTCTGTGTGTGTATGAATGTACTGTCTGCATGCAAGTCTGTGCACCCGTGTAGTGCAATGCCGCGGAGGTCAGAAAAGGGTCTCGAATTCCCCTGGAACTGGAGTTCTCCTGGAATTGGAGTTTCAGACGGTTCTTGGCCGCCATGTGGGTGCTGGGGATCGAACCCGGGTCCTCTGCAAGAGCGGTTGGCGCTCTTAAACGCTAGGCCATCTCTCCAGCCCCTGTAATAACTTTTTAAATTAACTTATAATCAAGTTAATAATTAGTGTATAAAATGTTACCAAGTTTTACATGTTTCTTTTGCATCCTGTTTGTTTACCTACAGCATTTTTTTAATTCTGAGAGTTTACTGATGGAGACTTCATGGTCCTTTAAGTGTAGAATCAAGTCTACTGCAAGTAGGGATATTTTGTTTTCTTCATCTCATCTTCATCCCATTTTTTAATTTATTTTTGTATGTGTATGAATATATTGTCTGCATGTAGGTCTGTGCACCCATGTCGTGCAACGCCATGGACGTCAGAAGAGGGTGTAGGATTCCCCTGGAACTGGAGTTAAAGATGGTTGTCAGCCGCCATGTGGGTGCTGGGAATCAAACCTGGGTCCTCTGCAAGAGCAGTCGGCCCTCTTAACAGCTAGACTATCTCTCCAGCCCCATCCTCTTTATTGTTATATAATTATATTATCCTAGCTAACTCTTAGAACATTATACTGAGTCTGTGGCTTTATGCAGGCCGGCTCCTGAGGCACAGGAACCTGGAAGTCGCTCCAGGCAGGTAGATTTTGAGGAAGATTGTCTCCTGGGCTGCTGGAAAAGGGTCCCAACTCTGAACCCTTTTGTAGGGGGTGGCTGTCTGGGTAGGAGCCGCACTTCGCCTTTGCAGCCCGTGACCAGTAGGTTGGGTTTGGCACCTCTGTGGCTTTGTGCAGGCCGGCTCCTGAGGCACAGGAACCCAGAGGTACCCCCACTCACCCCACCAAATGGAATTGGTGAGAGAGTATCCAAGTGGACTTTTTTTTGAGAACCTTCAGAACAGTAAGAGAAGAGTTACTTAGGCTTCCAATATCCAATATATAAACAAAATTGAAAGCCTGAAACCTAGACAAGACAATACTCCATAAACAAGGAGGAGGAAAGAAAAAAAAAAGCATCAAAAGGAGGCAAGCAAAACCATCTGCTAATATAGTAAAAAGACATTTGTGATTTGAATCACAAAAAGGAAACCCACATGCCAGGGACACGACGAAGGGACAACATGGGAAAGGCACAGGATAATCCCACACCAGGCTCTACCAAACCTGTAGGAGATAGCCACAATGGGATTCCCCCTGGAGGTGACCCAAGGAACAGATCTTATAGGAATAACTGCAGACCTGTGCAGAGAAATTAAAGAAAATAAAGAAGAATTCAGAGAACTAAAGAGAAAGAATGAAAAACTCAAAAAGGAACTAGAGGGATACAATGACAAACTAAGGAAAGAACTAAAGGAACAGACTGACAAACTCCAGAAAGAACTAGAGGAAGAAAAAATCAAACTCCGAATGGGAAGTAGAAACACTGAAAAAGGAAGCCAACCAACGAAGTAAGGAGCACCAAGAAGAGACTGAGAAGCTCAAAAAGGAAATGGAAATACTAAAGAAAACACAGGATGAAACAAAAAAGGAATTAGAACACTCATCCAATCAAGAAGAAAGGAAAGGAAAAAGCCTCAGAAGTAGAATGGAGGAAGCAGAAGAATATCAGATCTGGAAGATAACACAGAGCAACTAAAACGCTCAAATAAAGAATATGAAAAATTTAAAAATACACAAAAGTGGAACAACCAGGAAATATGGGACACTATGAAAAGATCAAACCTCTGCATCATAGGAATAGAGGAAGAAGAATCTCAAGAGTACAGTATTGATCAGAACTTCAACAGAATAATAGATGAAAATTTCCCCAAACTAAAAATAGACAAACCCATACAAATACAAGAAGCACATAGGACTCCAAATAGACAAGATCAGAAAAGAAAATCCCCATGCCATATCATAGTTAAAATGCTAGTCGCCCAAAACAAAGACAAAATTCTGAAGGCTACAAAAGAACACAAGTCACATACAAAGGGAAACCCATCAGAATTACAACTGACTTCTCGGAGCAAACCATGAAAGCAACAAGAATATGGAGCAAAGCATTCCCAGTGTTAAAGGACTATGGATACCAACCCAGAATATTTTACCCCACAAAAATTTTGACTATAGTTGAAGAAGAGAGAAAAATCTTCCATGACATAAACAAGATGATAGAATACATGTCTGGAAAACCAACTCTTCATAAAATACTTGAAGCAATTCAAAGGGCAGAAGGGAGGAGCAACAATCCTCAAATGCTTAGGAAAAGAAACTAATAAAAACATAACCGTAGGCGTAAAATCAGAGGTTAGAAGTCCAAATGGATAATAAAGTGAAAGGAAGCAACATCCATCTTTCAATTATAACCTTAAATATTAATGGGCTAAACTCCCCAATCAAAAGGCATAGACTGGCAGAATGGATTAGGAAACAAAACCCATTTATAAATCAATTTCAAGGATAGGCACCAACTCAAGGGAAAGGGATGGAAGAAAGTATTCCAAGCAAATGGTAGCAAAAAGAAAGCAGGTGTTGCCATTCTAATATCAGACAAAATAGACTTCGAAGCAAAAGAAATCAAAAGAGACAAAGAGGGACATTACATCTTTATTAAAGGAACAGTTGACGATGAAGATCTCACAATCATGAATATATACTCACCAAACGCTGGTGCACCAAACTTTATAAAGACAATTCTTCAGGATCTCAAGGCACAGATTAACCCCAGAACAATAATAGTAGGGGACTTCAATACCCCATTAAGTCCTTTAGACAGATCAAAAGGACAAAGAATAAACAGAGAGACATCCGAACTAAATGATACAATACACCAAATGGACCTCACAGACATC
>VZQC01008053.1:0-22107 GCA_009823505.1 Rhizomys pruinosus | reverse complement strand
GGACACAGGTCTTATATTCTATTAATGGATATTTAATTGATGTGAGTTCAACAGTATCAAATTTTTCCCAGACTCTGTCTATGGGTTACATGGTGTTTTAGGACTTAGTAAAAGTAAATATGTGTTTATTAAATAACATTGGTTTAATGGTTCTGATAAAAACGGTTTGCACCTTAGTTAATTGGAAAATATAAATTGTTCTTACCCATTTTTACTTAAAATCTTGTATAACAATAACTTTGGGGATTGACAACTTCAAATTTCTCTATAACCTTTTTGCTGCTGTCAGTATCACTGTAGCATTGCCTTTTACCCTGTGGGGTGATTAACTTAAAAAAATTTTGCTTCCAAAGTTAACGATATACATCACCCAAAACAGCTTTGGGTGAATTTGATGAAATCTTCACTTTGATTCCAGCCTATAGGCATGTGTAATACAACTGCCCTTTTTGAGACTCATGGGTCAAAAACAAAAACCTAAAATTAAAAGGGAGGATACAGATATATATGAAAGCTTTGTGTCAAAAACTTTGCGATCCACATCTTAAAACTAACTACGGGAAAAGAATTGTATATTCCCACAGATCAAAATGTCACCAAGATTAAGCAACTGAGAAGAAAAATGACAGCTTTTGCAGGTGTTAGGATACCAGGAAATGCCAGCAGAGAAGTTGCCCATCTGAACAATTGAAAGGGAAGAAAAGCCTCAGACTCTACAGACATCAAACCCATCTGCGGATCCTACTTGTAAACAACTACTTATAATGAGCAACAAAACTACCTTCTAGGTGCTGCAAAAGTTTTAATATGAGAGACTTTTCTTACCCCCCTCCATAGAACAAGGAAAATCTGATATGATGATGTCATTCTCCAGCTGTAAATGGGAGCCAACTGCTATAGAGTAATCCGCTTATAAACCAGGTTAAAAACTGCACTCTTTAATTGACTAATAGATAGAGGAACTATGAAATGGATTATTCTCTATTCAAAACCAAATGATGATACTAAAGTCCTCCCTTAAACTATGCACTTAAGCGAAATATAATTAATACAGGAGACGTCTGATATCAGCAAATGGATTATTCTACCAAGGAGATGTCGGCCAGAGGATCCAAGTCCCTCCCTCCAAAGAATAAAGGCTTCTGTCTGGTAAACTGGGTTATCTGCAAGAAGAGAGGCAGAATGGCCCTGCTGTCGAAGACCAGATGTAAGCATGGGAAAGATGTATTGAGAATGCACTTGCAAGTGTACAGTTGGTCTTTGGAATACCAGAGAGTGTTACCAAAGGCCATTAAAACAATAAAGCAAATATAGGTCTCCTTGAGTCAAGCAAGACTCCTCTGTCAGCACCAGCTACACCTCACCTGCCTGGAAATACTGTGCAGCAGAGGCAGCCATATGCCTGTATATCCCAAATCTAATTGGCTATTAGCTCTCTCCTTGGAGGAATAACCCATGGCTGATTCCACAAGCTTACATCCTCTAGTGGTTAGGAGATGTTATCAGCCGCAGTAAGACCCTGTCATATTTTACAGAAAAAAACGTAATTCAGCGATTAACATACCATCCAAACATCTGTGTCTATACCAAAGTAACCTACCATAACAATTAGTACTGTTTAAATACCTATGTATGTAATCTCTTGTGCTTCATTAGTAGGATTGAAAGGTTATTCCTGGACAAACTAACAGCCCATGAAAGGAAACAGCCAGAACTGACCAGAGTCCAAAACAACAGCTCCAGAGAGAGTGGACTGTTTTGCTTCTCGTCCACCTGTGCCCCTTTTCTAAGCCTAGGGAACAATCTGCGGAAAAGGGGGCATGGTAAAATGTAAGAGCTGTGATTGGGGTGAATGGTGAAACTACAGCAATAAAGTCTGGACACTTATTTGATCAACTTGATTGAACATACAACCCCCCCCCAGCTAGATGGTGGAACCCTTGGGCTCTGTGGGTTTGGGCACAACTGCTTGCAAATTGGCTTACATGAAGGATGCTTGTACTCATAAATTATTACTTATTGTTAAAAAATGAAAAAAATAAAGAAGTAATAAAAATAAATAAATAAATAAAATTTAAAAAAGAAAAAAAATAACATTATACTTAATAACATGGAGAGCATGGAGGTGGGAGTAGTGCTTTGGTGCCAGAATCCTATAATCCCACTATTCCAGAGGCTGAAACAAAATCATGTCCATGAACTTGTGGCTACTACTAGCCATTCTGAGGTACACAAGGCCCTGTTATAAACAAACAAACAAACAAACAAAGAACAGAGAGGGTTAAAATTTAAAAATACAACGGCATATAAATTGTGTATATGAGTGTATTGCCTGCATCAGTATAAGTGCACTTGTGTTGTTCAATGCCTGGGGAGGTCAGAAGAGAGTGATGGAATCCTCTGGGACTGGAGTTATAGGCGGTTTTTAGCTTCCATGTAGGTGCTGGTTATTGAACCTGGGTCCTCTACAAGAGCAGACTGTGCCCTTAACCACTGAACAATCTCACCAGTCCCATGATCTTAATTTTTTTTAAAAAGGAAAGAACTATGTTCAGAGAGCCTTAGGTATGCAGGTTCCAATGTAGGTGTGTCACTTAGTATTGGGCATCTCACAGACACTTATTCTCAATCTGTGACCATTTGTGGAAAACTGTAATAGTTTTCATCTGTTGCCAAAGAACGCTGAACCCCAGTAGATAAACTTGTACTGAGGGACATCTTTGGACACTAAATTGATTGATATACCTTAACATATATGACAGAATGTTTGAAATCCAGTAGGGAAACTATGGGAGGGTGATGATGATTAAGATTCTGTGTATGAAATACAGAAAAAGTCAATAAAAATATAGAAATAAAGCTCATTTTTTAAAAAATGGACAATAAAACAAAAAATGATAGCATTCATGTTTCATGTATATTTAATCTACTTGACTTGCATAAAAATTAAAATTTTATCCCAAAGTTGAGTAATTCTTGCTTTGCAATGGAGACATTCTATTAGTTAAGAGGAGTATGCTACAACACATCTTTTCCTATAAACTTTGCTTAAAATTAATTTACTTACTCTGGCTTTAAGTACTCATGTATCCAGCCAAACAGATAACAATGCCTCTGACTTTTTAAATACTTTGCAGAACTTATGCTTGTAATTATATATATATATATATATANAAATGAGAACTTCAGTTTTTTGTGGATCCTTTCTGAGAGGCAGACAAGAGCAGTGGAGAGAGCACGACCATTGAAAGGCCTTGAAAGTGGGTGACTAAGAGGTCTGAATGTCCTCCCAGTGGCTGTCCAGGATGTTTGAAGTCAAATTCTGATACCTTCTGTTTTAGCATGGGCAAAAGCGGATAACACATACCTGTTTTACAGATTTTCTTTTTTTTTTAAATTTTTTTTGTATTTATTTATTTATTTTTATGTGTATGAGTATACTGTCTGCATGTAGGTTGGTGCACCGTGTTGTGCAATGCGGGGGAGGTCAGAAGAGGGCATCAGATTCCCCTGGAACTGGAGTTAAAGATGGTTCTTAGCTGTCATGTGGGTGCTGGGAATCAAACCCGGGTCCTCTGCAAGAGCAGTTGGCTCTCTCAACTGCTGAGCCATCTCTCCAGCCCCTATTTTACAAAATTTTCAAAGTGAATCCTATGGGTGAGTACCTAGCAAAGTTAGGGCCTACTTGAGGCCAGTTTCCTTTCTTCTTTTACAACATAATCTTAGTTTTAAAACACATTTTACCATTAGATCGTGATGCTGAGAAATATCAAAATAAACAAACATACTCATTTTTGTCAATTATAAAAGATGCAAAATATACCTTAATTCTAATTTTTAGCATCTAATGTACTTTTATTTTTTTGAAAAAAATCATAGTTATGTTAGAATATACATAACAGAACATAACTGTAACTACTTTAATTAACATTACTTTGTATTTGAAGATTTGATTGCTGTGTTGGATTTAAAAATATAATACGAAAAAGAAACCTTAAATTGTTTATGAAAGCAGCACTTAAGGAACATTTGGTGATTTCATTCTTAGTACATTTTAATAAAATTATCATGTGTGTAGAAATTTGATATCCAACATAAGATATATTCAGTATGTGAAAGCCTCACAACACTGACCATGCACCGAGTCTAACCTTTCTTGACTGGGATGATAATAACTGCAACTTAGAAGTATATTATGCCCCAGGCACTGATTACAGTCAATGTCTTCTCTCATCTAATCTTCACATCAAATATATGGGACTAAACCATTTTCCCACATACAAACAAAGACGCTGAAGCAATGTGTCCAGGATTATAGAGCTGGGAAATCCCAATGGTAATGCTCAAATATTAGCAGTCTGACACCAGTCTGTATCCTTTTGCTGTACTGTGGTGGCCACTGCTGGAATGTGAAGATCTGCTTGTTTTTATTGATTCTGTCTCTCTATAGAAACTCATCATATCCCAGCTTTTATATAAAATGTTACTCACAGCTAAACTTGGGACTTGAGTATTTGCTCTGAGAACCAGGTTATAATTAACTGTGAAAATTTGAATGACACGCCCATATGATGTTGTCTGTTACTCTCCTGTTTTCTTTCACATAGCTTTTGGATTTTTTTATTGATGTTCTTTTTGAGACAGGGTCTCCCTTTAGTCCCAGCTGGCCTAGAGCTCACTACATAGACCAGGCTGGCCTTGAACTCACAGAGATCCACCCGCCTCTGCCTCCTGAGTGCTAGGGCATGCACCACCACGCCTGGGTTAAAGATGGTTCTTAGCCACCAAGTGGGTGTTGGGAATCGAACTCGGGTCTTCTGCAAGAGCAGTCAGTGCTCTTAACTGCTGAGCCATCTCTCCAGCCCGGCTTTTGGATTCTTAAACAATTCAGATCAACTGTGCTGTTACACCACACTCACATTTCATTACATTTTTCATCCAATATGCTTTTGCAAACAGAAAGAATACAATACATACTGTAAATCAATTCAAAGAGTGGAATAAATATCCTAGTCTTGCAAATGTTTTCAAACCCCCTAGGTGGGTAAACCATCCAACTTGCTTGACAATTTTCTAGTCATCTTATTCTCACTCTGTACTGACTCCTACCCGCTACTCCATCTTCTCAGATGAACTTAGCTATGACAAAGTGAGGGAATTTCACTCAGCTACTGTTGTAGATCTCATCACTCAACTGCCATGAGCAAACAAATGAGCAGTATGTATGTATGTATAATATAATATTCATTCCCAATACTACATATTATATATATATTATATAGTATTAGGAATATATATATATATATATATATATATATATATATCCAACTCTACTGTTCAGAAATTCTATGCTCTAATTCTGCCATATCTAAAGTTAATGTAACAGCCCCCAAATTACACGTTACTATCACAAACCATGATTGCCTTCCAGAATATAAAGGTAAGATCTTATTGCTGAAGAGAGGACATAGTTTGGACACAGGACTTGGAAAAATGGAGCTGGAACTGACCTGGAAGCCATCTCCATGAAGGCTAGCTCTCATAGTTTTGTAGGATACTATGCAAGCCTCCAAGGGAGAAAAATTATTCCATGGTCCAACCCCAGATTTAAGGCCTATCACGCATAATGAATTCCATAGCAAACTCTATTGGAGCAGTAGTGGCACTCTTAAATTGGGTGTAATAAAAAGCTACCTAACTGGACTGAAAGCCACTCAGTGGGAGGAAACTCTTGTGTGGTATTGTAAACATAGCCAAATACACTTGACTGGAGAGGTCGTAGATCTTAGAGAAAACCCCCAGGCTGTCATACACCTTGTGACAAATGTAGTTTCTTACTAAGTGTTAAATATGAATTTTTATATTTACAAAGAAACATGAGAGTCACCACTCACCCAAGAAGCTTCTTTTGCAATAGGCAGTGACTATTACAGAGTTCCACAAATGCTCACAGAGATTAATTGTCTATGGAATGCGTAACTGGCAGAGCCATTTGTGAAAGGTTCACTGCTTGACAAAGTTCCAGTGACCTGACCCGTCTGGTTGAAGTCTGCTCTCTAGCTGACCTTGGTTTTTAATAATTCTCCTTATATTAATTCTTACTTTTCTGGCCAGCTTGACTTTGGCTTTCTAGCAGTTAGGGTACCTGCTTCTGCCTCAAGGAGTGGAACTCACATGTTTGCCTTTTCTAGAAATGAGTACTTTGTGAAAAATAATGGCACTGTGTACACAACTTAAAAGTGTAATACAGTACTAATTAAAAGCTCTACAGAAACTGTGTCATGCACAGATTGCCCAAGTAAAGAAAGGAATTTTGATTTCTTGGTCAGATTTAAACTAAAAAGAGGATTGTAGGGCAAAGTGAAACTAATTCCAGTAAAACAGTGGATTCTGGTGATCTGACTCAAAGCTTGGTAGCTCTTAGAAAACATGGCGCATGCCTTTAATCCTAGCACTTGGGAGGCAGAGGCACGTGGATCTTTGTGAGTTCAAGGCCAGCCTGGTCTACAGAGTGAGTTCCAGGACAGCTGGGGCTACAGGGAGACCCTGTCTCGAAAAGACCAAAAAAAAAAAAAAAAATCACCTTAGCAGAAAGTATTAGCCTGATGAATGGGCTGCCTTGGAAAATTTATAAGGCATAATGTTCTCTTTACCAGTTGTGGTTTTTCACATCCACTGGTTCTGGAACATTTTCCTTGAATAAGTAGTGCTCTCCTCAGATTGCAGTAACTGTCTAGTGACTGGCACAAACTCTATACCTTGAAGAGTACCACAATCCCTCTATGCATCTCTCAGCCTCCTTTCTTGTCATGTCCATCTTCTCATGGAAAAAAAGGGATTCTTTCTCAGAAAGTCTTAGTACTTTATAAAAAGCTGATGTCACTGGGTATAAATTCAACAGTTTATAGTCATTTACATACAGTTTCACATTCTTGGCATGATAAACTGTTGGACCAATAACTAACCTGTTACTCTCTCAGTATCAGAACTGCTCAGATGGATGAAGTCTTATTATTAAATAGACTAATTGGTTCTGCCAAGAATACGACCTAGCCTAAACACCTAAATGAACTGAGATCTAGAAGTGGCAAGTCCTGCTTGCTGGAGATCATGGCATATCATCTACGATATGTACCTAGATCAGAAACACAAAATTTTTCTGGAGCTGTTGAAAAGATTGAGATTCTACTGTCCCCTTCATATCTGGAGAAATATAAGACTTACAGGAGATAAACAGAGATGTTCGATTGAATAGGTAAGACAGAGAGTATCAACCTCTAAGGACAACTTATCCCTTTCCCTGGCCATTTCCTATTCAGTAGTAATGTATAACCCAGGTGGACACATGTGTATGGTTCTATATTCAATGTAACAGTCCTTGGATCCAATCAAATTCTTTTTGTTCTTTTTTGTGTTCATACATGACTATAGGACCTTTGCATTATTTCTACTTCTTCCAGTTCTTCCCTTCGGTTCTTCCCCGGATCTATATAAGTCTCCATATATAGTTGGTGTGCTCATAATTACAATTGTTACATTGTTCCACCTGGGTTAGATAATATCTAAGGATCTAGTCCTGGAGAAAACTGAGTATCTCTCTTTCTCTCCACATCTGTCCATTGGTTGCCTATATCTTCATCTAAGTTGTGGACACCTTGCAAAATTTCCCCACCTTTACACTTGCATGTCACTCTGCTTTTGTTATATTATGTGCAGATAATGTTACATTTCCATATTGTGAGAAGCAATTTGTTGGTGTAGTTTCCCTATCATGCTTAGAATTCTTTAATGTATACCCATCTGGGTGTCATAATCTTTCTCTCCAACTTTTGAAAATTCCCTGACACTTGCTTAGGTGTAGAGGTATTAAGTGTCTATGAAATATAATTGGGGCTGAGACCTGACAGTCAATTATTCTGTGTTTTACTAGATATATAACTTTGTAATTGTCTCCTGTGGTGAAAATAAACTTCTTAGTAAGTAGAGAGGATACACATAGAGGTCATGGATATACGGAGGCTCGGATTGAGTGCAAGGTATACAATATGAGTTAAAGAAAAAAAGAGTCAGTTGGTGTTTATGACTTGTGCTGGCCCGTCTCCTCAGTTCCACGACCATACTTAAAGGCGAGCTTATGCATACATACTCGCCTTTAAACTCCAATTTACTCATCTTTACAAAGACTTTCTGGGTGTTGATGGCTCTCCAGTTTTACTCTCAGTGTGTAAAATTGGTGACATAGATCCGGAGATATCATCATAATTTACTTTCTTTATTCTTCTTGAATTCCTCCATTCCATCCCAGGATTGAGGAAGTTTAACAGTGTTGTGTTTACAATTTACTAGCTTATTCTGGTTCGAAAGGAATACCAGCAAGAAATAAGTTTGAACATGTACATGTGTAGTAGGTTATTGTATCCTTTGAGTACATGACCAGGAAATGTGTAGCCTAGCGATTAGACTTCTAAGGGACTTGCTGTTCATCCTGCCTCTACACACTCCATATACCTACATGGCTATCACCACACAGCCAGGTAAGTCAATTTATTTTATTATAACATTCATACTTTACTAATTATTTTATCTTTTTAAGTTTATATATTTCAGACAAAGTATTGGTCATACATCATAAGACACCTCAAGAAGAGGCACACTGAACCTGACAAATCACCCCATTCATAATGACAGTGCCAGGATTACAGATTCATCCTAGATTATTTATATAATGCCTAAAACTAATTGAATGTTTATTGAAGTCTAACTTGAGACATGAAAAAGGAGCATATAATCCCCAACATTTTCCAGGGATAATAATTAATTTTTCAGGGTGAACTCACACACGAAGATTTTTCTTTGAACATCAAAAACAGTAAATAACACATACGATGGATAACAATCATTAGTTGACGACACCAAGAGACTGAAACAACTGAATAAGTATAGCCATTTCAGCATAAGATAAAAGGGATTTTTAACAGAATTACTTCATACAATGACATACACATTAGAGTTAGTTTCTAATACTTAATTATTTAACATCTATAGACTCCTTCGATATAGTGGACCTTCCGGGTTGCGTATGTAGGGCACATTAAGAGTGCATGGCGGTTCGGGATGTAAATTACAGAGGCTCGACACTAGGGTTAAAGCTTGGTGAATAATTGAGGAGAAACTTTATAGGTCTGTCCTTTCTTAATTTCAACAGTGGTCCTCTGTTTCTTATAGCACCTGTGACCTATAAGTGCGATTTGATGGGCTGTGTTGTCCGCTTTGATTCATAATCTATTTTTGATTCTCTTCTATTTTTCTGTGGTCATTGTTTTCCTCCACTTTCTCCCAATTTTCCTCAGTCCTCCATCTACCGGTTTTGTGGGGTGGGAAACTGAATTGTCAATGTTTCAGCAACACTTCTTTATCTGGAGCTAACAGATTAATGTTTTACTGAAGAAGTAGCTGTCATTAACTTTGTGAAGTTCACGAATCAGGTCCATCGTCCTCGCCCAATCTCGGAACAACTTTTATGGACTTCGGGCGGACAAGTTTGTGGCACTTTTTTGTCAGGGGCTCATCTTTTTTCTACTCTCAAACTTTTTCCTTCTTTAGTGTTTATCTATACTGATTCTGGACTATCAAGATTCCTTTCTTTACTTGGGCAATCTGTGCATAACACTGTTTCTGTAGAGTTCTTAATTACTACTGTCCTTATTCATTTGCTGTTTTAATTTGTGTACACAGCCCCCATTATTTTTCTCAAATAGTTATCTCTATTTCGTACGTAAAGGCAAAATAGTTTCGAGTTCCATCCATTGGAGGCTAGAAGCATCGGTATCCTAACTGGCTATGAAACGCCAAAGATTAGCAGGCCAAAGAAAAAAAAATAGAAAATTAACTATGATAAGGAGAATTATTAAAAAACAAGGTCAGTTGCAGAGCAGATTCTTACGACCATATTTGGGTCAGAGTATACTGGATACTTTGTTCAAGCACAGTGTTGCAACCTTCCTAACGATATATGTTTCAGCCATTAATAATACAGTCATTAATGGCAAATTGGCACACTACGTTTTGAGGTATTCAGTTAATGCATTTTAATTTCACTGCAGGTCAATATATTATTAACAACGTTTGATATGTTTTTTTTCTCAGAAAGTAAAAACATTGACACTACTGTGTTGGTTTTTTTACCTAAAGTTCATTGTTTTGCTTTTTTTATTTACTTATCTACTTTTTTATTATTTTAATAATAGCCATTCTATTATTTCTACACATTATTAAGGTAAAATTTTAATTAAATTATGTTTATTTCAATTTACCTTTTAATTTCTCTTGTCTCATGAATATGTTCTATAAAATACTCTAGGTGTACAACGGGCTGGAAAGATAGCCTAGCGTGGTTAAGAGCACCGACGCTCTTGCGAGGACCCGGGTTCGCATCCCCAGCAGATCCACATTCGCAGGCTGAGAACCGATCTGTTAACTCCAAATTTCCAGGTGAAACGTCTCTCATGCTGGGTGAATCCAGAGCCCTTTCTGACCTCCGGGCGTTGTGAGGTGGAAGTACACGGATGGTGCACAGACCTGCAGCAGAAACATATCAGGCACTACAACAAATACCCAACTCAAATAAAGCTTAAAATAATAAAAAACTGAATTAATTATACAACCTGACTTACATATTTTTTTCTGCTTGGTTGCAGTTTTATGTATGTATTCATAACGACTTGAAATATGTGGTATTATTACAACAGAAGTTTCCAAAAACTTTGGGGGGTGCGGGGGGGGGGGGGGTTTAAGGAGGAAAAAATTCTCTATTTAATATTACATTTGTCTAGACTCCAGCTACTATAAGTGTGGTAGGCTTAACAAGTTCTTTTGTTTCTTCAGTGTAGCCCTAAGGTGCACATATGCTTTCATTTCATAAGGTGATCATATACTTGCTTGTTTTAGTTTCCATATTGTGAGTTGGTAGGTGAAGATTTAGACCTATTAATCAATGAGGAATGTGGGACATAAAAATACACAGGAAAGCGGGCATGGGCGGGGGCGGGGGGCGGCGGGCCGGGGGGGGGCGGTGGGCGGGGGGCGGGGGGGGGGCGGCGGGGGGGGGGGCGTGGGCTGGCGGGGGCCGCCGCGGGCGCTGGACATGCCTTTAATCCTAGCACTTGGGAGGCAGAGGCAGGGCAGGCGATCTTTTGCGAGGGTCAAGGCTAGCCTGGTTACAGAGCGAGTTCCAGGCCAGCTGGGGCTTTACGGAGACCCGTTTGTCTGGCGAAAAGACCAAAAAAAAAAAAAAATGCACAGAAGCTTTAGAAATCACGTATAAAATTATCAATCTTTGGGGGCGGCAGGATGCGCCTAGCATTTAAGAGTTCCGACTGGCTTCTTACAGAGGACCCCGGTTCGATCTCAGCACCCACATGGCGGCAAGAACATTCAATCTTGCCTGATGAATGGGCTGCCTTGGAAAATTTATAAGGCATAATGTTCTCTTTACCAGTTGTGGTTTTTCACATCCACCTGGTTCTGGAACATTTTCCATTGAATAAGTAGTCTCTCCTCAGTTTGCAGTAACTGTCTAGTGACTGGCACAAACTCTATACCTTGAAGAGTACCACAATCCCTCTATGCATCTCTCAGCCTACTTTCTTGTCATGCCCATCTTCTCATGGAAAAAAAGGGATTCTTTCTCAGAAAGTCTTAGTACTTTATAAAAAGCTGCTGTCACTGGGTATAAATTCAACAGTTTATAGTCATTTACATACAGTTTCACATTCTTGGCATGTTAAATGTTGGACCAATAACTAAGCCTGTTACTCTCTCAGTATCCGAACTGCTCAGATGGATGAAGTCTTCTTTATTATGAAATAGACTAATTGGTTCTGCCAAGAATACAACCTAGCCTAAACACCTAAACTGAATGAGATCTAGATAGTGGCAAGTCCTGCTTGCTGGAGATCATGGCATATCCATCTACGTATGATACTTAGAATCAGAAACAAAAATATTTTCTGGAGCTTTGAAAGATTGAGATTCTACTGTCCCCCTTCATATCTGGAAGAAATAATAAGACTTACAGGAGATAAACAGAGATGTTGATTGAATAGGTAAGAGCAGAGAGTATCAACTCTCTAAGGACAACTGATCCCTTTCCCTGGCCATTTCCTATCTCAGTAGTAATGTATACCCCAGGTGGACACATGTGTATGGTTCTATATTCCATGTAACAGTCCTTGATCCAATCAAATTTTCTTTTTCTATTTTTTCTAGTTTCATACATGACTATAGGACTTGCATTATTTCTACTCTTCCCAGTTCTCCTTCAGGTCTTCCCCGGATATATATATCCATTTAGTGGTGCTCATAAATACAAATGTTACATAGTCCACCTGGGTTAGATAATATCTAAAGGATCTAGTCCTGGGAGAAAACTGATTCTCTTTCTCTCCACATCTTCCATTGGTTGCCTATAATTCTTCATCTAGATGTGGGACACCTTGAAAATTTCCCCATATACCTTGGCATGTCACCTGCTTTTGTTATTATGCAGATCGTGTTACATTTCCATATTGTGGAGAATTTGTTGGTGTAGTTTCCCTATCCTGTCTAGAATTCTTTAATGTATACCCATCTGGGTGTCATAATCTTTCTCTCCAACTTTTGAAAAGTTCCCTGACCCTTGCTTGGGTGTAGAGGTTATAGTGTTGACATATAACTTGGGGCTGAGCACCTGACAGTCAATTATTCTCTGTGTTTTACTAGATATAGAACTTTGTAATTGTCTCCTGTGGTGAAAATAAGCTTCTTAGTAAGTAGAGAGATGCATACATATACCTAAGGCTTTGGATGCAGGATATACAAATGAGAAAAAAAAAGAGTCAGTTGTGTTTTATGACTGTGGGTTACCTCATTCCATATAATAGTATCTACTTCCATTATTTATCTACAAATTTTCTTTTTCTTACATCTGTGTAAAATTGTATTGTATAAATATACCTCATTTTCATTATCCATCCATCAGTTGAGGGAAGTTTAAGTTGTTTACATTTACTAGCTATTGTGAAAATACCAGCAAGAAATAAGGTTGAACATGTACATGTGTAGTAGGTTATTGTATCTTTGAGTACATGCCCAGGAAAGGTTTAGCCTAGGTTGCTCATAACTTGTGTTCATCCTGCCTCTACCACTCCATATCCTACTGTATGCACAACCACAGCCAGTAAGTCAATTTATTTATTAATTTATTTTTATTTATTTTATTTTTTGTCTTTTTGAGACAGGGTCTCCCTGTAGCCCCAGCTGACCTGAAACTCACTCTGTGACAGCTGGTCTTGAATATCCAAAACAATCATGTTTGAGTCTACTGAGAGAGATACACTTCAAGGATTTTCAGTTCCTGAATGGTTAAGAAATTAATCAGTAAGACACAAACTCTCTTTTTCATGACCTGAGAAGCTCTATTTCCCGTACTGTACAGAGATCTTGGTTCTCACTTTATTCTGACCAAATCGGAGCTTTGCTTTCTAATCTGTGCAGGCCTTTGTTTCCACTCTCTGATATTTTTCTTTCTGCTGCTCAGTCCTTAAGCTTATTTTTCTATGCACTAAAACTAATGCATGTTATGAAGTCTAGCTAGAATGTAGACCCAACTTCCCCATGATAATTTTTCAGAAAAATCACACATTGAAATTTTTCTTAACATCAAAAAACGTAATAATCAATAATGGTACAATCATGTTAGTTTTGAGAACCAAGAAGCTGAAACAGTTAATAGTAATAGCCATTCAGCTACCAGTTTAAGCAGTTTTGCAGCAAGTGAATTAATATTAAATTTTTAACTCTAAGGAACTCATTCTTTATGCCTCTGGTTAAAGTGCTGGAAATGTAAAAAATGACCTTTAAAGCTTTAATAATTGAGAACTTTATTTTTCTCAATTTAGTTCCTTGTTAGCTGACTTAAGTCATTTTGTGGCTTGTAGCTTTGATTCATATCGTGTTTTTATCTGGCTTGTTTTCCTCACTCTTTTTTCAGTTTCTTAACACTTTCTGCTAAGATAATTTTCTAAGCTTCTAACTTTGAGTCAATCATAGAATCACGTTTTACTGACTTAGTTTCACTTTGCCCTACATTTTTAGTTTACTGACAGAAATAATTCTTTTTACTTGGCAATCTGTGCATACACTGTTTCTTAGATTCTTAATTACTACTGATATGCTTTTAATTGTGTACACATCTATTTCTCACAAAGTTCTATTTCTAAAAAGGCAAAAGTTCAGTTCACTCCTTGAGGCAGAAGCAGGTACCTAACTGCTAGAAGCCAAAGATAAGCAGGCAGAAAATAAGAATTAATTGTAGGAGAATTATTAAAAACCAAGGTCAGCTGGAGACAGACTTCACAGATGGTCGGTACTGGAACTTGTCAGTGAACCTTTCACGAATGTCTCAGCCAAAATAAGACATCCATTAAATGGCAAGAAATGCACACTACAGTTTTGAGGTATTCAGGAATGCATTTTATTCATTGAGTCATACTTATTTTTTAACAACTGATATTTTTTTTCTCAGAAAGCAAAAACATTGACACTACTGTGTTGGTTTTGTTACCTAAAGTTCATTGGTTTTGCTTTTTTCTTCTTTTTGCTATAAGTTTTTATCTTTTAATAATGCTACTTAAATTTCTACATTATAATAAATTTTAATTAAATTAGTTATTTCATTTACTTTTAATTTCTCTTGTCTCATAAATATGTTAAAATACTCTGTACAAACTTACATCTTTTTTTCTCTTGTAGGTTTTTAGCTGGTTATTATAGCTTGAATAGTGGTTAATATAGCACAGAATGTCACTGGAGGATCTATTTAATATTACATTTTCTAGATACAGCCTACTACTAAAGTGTGTAAGGCTTAAAGTTTTGATTTGTTTCTTAAGTTAGCCCTATGCACAGATGTTCTCATTTCATAAGGTGACATGTACTTCCTTGTTTTTCATTTCCAGATTGTGAGTTGGTAGGTGAAGATTTAGACCTATTGATCAATGAGGAATGTGGGACATAAAAATACACAGGAAGCGGGCATGGTGGCACATGCCTTTAATCCTAGCACTTGGGAGGCAGAGGCAGAGGCAGGCAGATCTTTGGACCAGGCAGTCTCAGAGCGAGTTCCAGGCCAGCTGGGGCTACATGGAGACCCTGTCTTCGAAAAACAAAAAAAAAAAAAAAATGCACAGGAAGCTGTAGAAATCACAGTATAAAATTATCAAGTCTGGGGCTGGAGAGATGGCCTAGGTTAAGAGTGCCGACTGCTCTTACAGAGGAACCGGGTTCGATCCCCAGCACCCACATGGCGGCAAAGAACGTCTGAAACTCCAATTCCAGAGAACTCCAATTCCAGGGAATCCGACACCCTCTTCTGACCTCCGCGGCATTGCACGACACGGGTGCACAGACCTGCATGCAGACAGCACATTCATACACATACAGAAATAAATAAAAAAAATAATAAAATTATCAATTCTGGGAAATGTAAAGTGTATGTATTTACATGTAATTCTTATTCTAAAAGTTGGCAGAAAGGCTGAATTGGAAGCTTCATGTCTGCATGAAGTTTCCTATATTTTTAAAGTGTATGATGGACTTAATTTTTTTTTAATATTAAAGTCGCTATGAAAAAACTTACTAAGATGTTTCTCAGCCATCTTTAATTCTTCATTTGTGAAGTCTCTGTTCAGCTTACTCCATCTTTTGAATAGGTCATTTGTTTTCTTCCTCCTTTGTTTTTTAAGTAGTTTATACACTTTGCATATTAATGCTCTATCAGATATATCACTGATGAAAGTTTCCTCCCACATTGTGACTTTTCTCTTCACTTCATTGATAGTTACTTTTGATGTACAGAAGCTCTTGAGTTTAATAATGTCCCATTTGTCAATTATTGACCTGATTGCATAGCTGCTGCATGACTTAGAAAATCTTTACCTACACCTATGTCTGGTAGGGTACTAACAACATATTCTTCTATCATTTTCATAGTTTTGGCTTTCACATTGAGGTCTTTGATCCATTTGGTGTTGATTTTTGTACATGGTGAGAGGTAGGTGTTTAGTTTTATTCTTCTACAAGTGGTAATCCAGTTATGCAACACCATTTGCTGAATATCCTCTTTCATCCATTGAGTCTTCTTGGCCCCTTTGTTGAATATGAGGTGGCTGAAATTGGATGTGCTCAGATTTGGATCTTCAATTTTGTTCAAGTGATCTACCGGCCTGTTTTTGTGCCAATACCAGGCTGTTTTTATGACTGTAGCCCTGTAATATAGTTTGAAGTCTGGTATGGCAATACCACCATATTGCTCTTTTTGCTCAGGGATGCTTTGGCTATCTGGGGTCTTTTGTTTCTCCATATAAACTGTAAGATTTTTTTAGCTAGGTCTGTAAAGAAGCTCATGTGGATTGTAATTGCGATTGGATTGAATCTGTATTACTATGGGTAGAATGGAGTTTTTTTACTATATTATTTTCCAATCATGACATGGGAGGTTTTCCATCTCCTAGTATCTTCCTTAATCCCTTCTTGATGATTTAAATTTTTCTTTGTAGAGATTTTTCGTGTGTTGGTGGGTTTGTTCCTGATAATTTAGGATTTTGAAGGCCATTGTGAGTGGGAAAGTCTCCTTGTATTCCTTCTCCAATTGCTTGTCTTGGCATAAAGAAAGGCTACCAAATTCTTCTAAGTTAATTTTGTATCCCTTTTTGTGTTTTCTATAATTTAGTTTTGGATTTTTAGGTATTTAAACTATCATGTCTTCTGAAAAAAGGGATAGTTTGACTTCTCTTTTCTACTTAGTACTCCTCTGATTTCCTTTACTTGCCTTATTGCTCTTACGACATTTCAAGCACTATAGTGAAGAAAGACTGGGGATAGGGAGACCCTTGCTGGGCTCCTGACTTTAAGGGGAATGCTTCTAGTTTTTCCCCATTTAGGACTGTGCTGGCTGTGGTTGTATGGTACATAGCTTTAATTGTGTCGAGGAATGTTCCCTCCAGTCCAATTCCTCTCAGGACTTAAACATGAAGGCATGATGAATTTTGTCAAATATCTTTTCTTCATCGATGGAGATGACCTTGTGGTTTTTGTCTTTCAGTCCAATTATGTGCTTTATGTTGTTAATTCATTCATGTATGTTGAACCATCCCTGCATCTCTGGTATGAATCCACCTTGGTCATGGTGGAAGATCTTTTGGATATGTGCCTGTATGCAGTTTGCAAGTATTTTGCTGAGAATTTTTGCATCTATGTTCATTAATGTAATGGGTCTATAGTTTTCTTTTTTGGCTGTATCTTTGCATGGTTTTGGTATAACAGTGATGCTGGCTTCATAGAAGGAATTTGTGAGATTGCCTTCTGTTTCTATCCTCTTGAATAATTTGAGTAGTAGTGGCAATAGGTCTTCTTTAAATGTATTATAGAATTGTGCTTTAAATGTATTATAGAATTATATGAATCCATCTGGACCTGGGCTTTTTTTAGTTGGGAAGTTTTTTTGTTTTTTTGTTTTTTTTTTTGGTTTCTATTTCCTCCTTTACTAGGGGCCTATTTAAGCTGTGGATCTCTTCCCGGTTAAATCTTGTTGGGTTCCATGATGTCAGATATCCATTTCTCTTAGATTTTCAAATTTAATACAGATTTTTCAAGTATTCCTGTATGATTGTTTGAATCTTTTCAGTATCTGTTGTGATGTTTACCTTTTCATGTCTAACTTTGTTGATTTGGAGTTGCTCTTTCCTTTTATCTATATTGTTTATCCTTTCAAAGAACCAGCTCTTAGATTCATTGATTTTTGTATTCTTCTCTTTGTTTCTATTTCATTGATTTCTGATCTGAATTTTGTTATTTTTTCCTGTCTGCCAGGTTTAGAATTCATTTGTTGCTGCCCCTCAAAGTGTTTTAGTAGTGTGTTAGTCATTTTTTTGTGCTGTTTCTGTTTTCTTAATATAGCACTTAGGGGTATGAATTTCCCTCTCAGGACTGCTTTTAAAGTGTCCCATACGTTTTTCTCTGTTGTGTCATCTCATTCATTTACTGCCAGGAAATGCTTTCTTTCTTTTCTTTCTTTCTTTCTTTCTTTCATTATCTCTTTCTTTCTTTTTCTTTCTTTCTTCTTTCTTCCNGGAATTCCCCTGGAATTGTAGTTCTCCTGGAAGTGGAGTTTTCATATAAGAATGAGATCAGCACTAGAAACTTGTAACCAAACATTAGGAAGAAAATATGTGAAAAGAGAATTATGGCCAGGCGTGGTGGCACACGACTTTAGTCCTAGCACTTGGGATGCAGAGGCAGGTGGATCTTTGCAAGTTCAAAGCCAGCCTGGTCTGCAGAGTGAGTTTCAGTACAGCTGCAGCTACAGGGAGACCCTGTCTCAAAAACACCAAAAAAAAAAAAAGAGAATTATTGTGACTGTCATATTTGTCTTAACTTTCTGTGTAACTGGGATTGTCCATTTCTCACACCATTCACAGTAGAACAGTGGTGAGTGCTGTGGGGCTATCCACTGCCTTGTGCTGTCTGTCCCCTAGGTTTCAGATGTAGATAGAGGCCAGTCAGTTCCCAAAGTGGACACATAACTAAATCTGCACCCACCATTTCAAGTGAGTGGTGTCATTTTGCTTTGTCTGTCTTCCCAATACCACTCCCATCTCCTCTGCTGCATTCTTTTTTTTTTTTTGTCTTTTTGAGGTAGGGTCTCCCTTTAGTCTTGGGTGGCCTGGAGCAACTCACAGAGATCCTCCTGCCTCAGCCTCCTGAATGCTGGGATTAAAGGCATGTGCCACTGCACCTGGTGCTAGTCACCATACCCAAAGGTCATGAAGCTTTATTTCTGAATTTGTTTTCATTTTCTGTATGTAGGTCATGATCCATTTTGAATTTACTTTTTTGTGTTGTGAGGTAAGGTCCTAGCTTCATCCTCTGCATCTGTCCTGCTGTCCCAGCACCTGTTTGGTTAATTCTCTCCCATTGCACTGTCAAGACACTCTTGTGAAAAATCATTTGAGGATCCAGGCATGGCAGCGCATGCCTTTAATCCCAGGGAGAGGCAGGAAGATCTCAGTGAGATGGAGGCCAGCCTGGTCTGTAGAGTGAGTTCCAGGCCAGCTGGGGTTACAGGGAGACCCTGTCTCAAAAAGACCAAAAAATTATTTATTATTTTTATTTTTGGTGTATGAGTGTATCACCTGCTTGTATGTAAGTGCACCCATGTTGTGAAATCCTCATGGAGGTCAGAAGAGCGTGTTGGATCTCCTGGAACTGGAGTTACAGATGCTTGTTAGCCACCATGTGGATGCTGGGAGTTGAACCCAGGTCTACAAGAGGAGCCTGAGCTCTTAACACTGAACCATCTCCCCAGCCTGTAGTTCTAATAGTTTTTTAGTATTTCTACTTACATGGGATTTTTTACTTACAAGATCATGAGATCTTTGCATAAACATAGTTTTAGTTTTCCTGCTCTGTATTTGTTTTTTGCCAAATTGCCCAGGATTGAACCTTTAAAACAATATAGAGATGGCCAGGTGTGGTGGTGCATGCCTTTAATCCTAGTACTTGGGAGGCAGAGGCAGGTGGATCTCTGTGAGTTCAAGGCCAGCCTGGTCTACAGAGTGAGTTCCAGGACAGCCAGAGCTACAGGGAGACCCTGTCTCAAAAAGACCTAAATATATATATATATATATATATATATATATATATANGAGGCCTGTGTAAGTTTTTGCCATCATATAGGGCAGATAAGGGGGCTGAACCAGACATTCTTGTTCCTGATTCAGGTTCTCCTGTGTTGCACTCTAGTTGTAGCTATGTTTTGGATAGCTCCATATTTTGGAGCAGGATTTATCAATAACCATGAACCATATAATGCCTTGCGACAGAGTGCTGTCTTATATACATGTGAGATTCAAGCTCTGATGCCAGGAGACAAGGAGGGCCCCAATAAGCCATGAGCTTGAAGAGAATTTGTGGAGTCGCAGACTGATAAAGAATATTTTATTCACTCCAGGCAAGGCCAGTAGGTTGATAGACATCAGCAGGCGCCCAGCTGAGCTTTAGGCCAGCACACAAGGGGATCACTGACTGGCACCGGCACACATGCAGACAGGTTTCATGGAAGTAGGCACCTAAGGCTGCAAGCAGAGACACTTAGGAAAGCTGGCACAAAGGTGAAGACTTTGACTTTAAGTGCATAATTACATAGAATCACACAAAGTGCCATTTTGACAGAAACTGTTATATGATGGATTACATCAATGCTTGCTTTTTGTTCCCCAGACACCTTGTGTCAGCCACCATTAGATGACTCATGGTCCTTTGGAAGTCAGGTGTCAGCCATGTTTTAGCAAAGTCACACCAGATATCTCTATCAGTACCATGCTGTCTAATCATAAAATGGTCATAAGGCCTTTGATTTTTTTTCAGTGAGTTTCTGAGTGTTTTGCAACTTCTTGGGTCTCTACCCAGTTGCTTCAAGTAGAAGCACACTTCCTTCACTGTGCCAACCAAAAATCTCTGCAGACATCACCAATGTACTCTGTGAGGAGAGGAGCAAAATTATTCTTTATTACCATAATTAGAGAACCTATGGAACTTTATAATTTGATTTTAAACTCCAAATGAAATGCTTTGTATGTTGTGAGACTTTCTTCAAAGCAAATATTCTTTGGTCTGAATTTTATGGTACCTCTCCATAGCTTCTTTTCTCTCTGCACAGTCATTTAGTGGAATTTATCAAAGGATAGCATAAGAAATTATTTTTCAGTGCTGCATTTTTTTCATTCACATATTCATTTGCAAAATCATAATTGAACATATGATGAATATCATATCCTTTGGTAGGTCATGGAATAGCAAACTGAGTAAGATTCTTTTTTGCTGATACTTCTGGGAATTAATCTATATAAAGGACTTACATCCTTCAAATTTCTTTCTTAATAAACATTTCCTTTTTCCTCCTACATCTGATCCAAATTTAGGAATTATCAGTGCCATTTTAAAAATTATATATATATATATATATATATATATATATAAATCATGTTTAGCCTTCATTTTTCTGCAGTGAAATTGGCTAACAGCAAAAGATCAAATGATACCTGATGCTAGACATATGTGGGGAAAGGGGAACACTCATTCATTGCTAGTGGGAATGGAAGCTCGGGAAATCCCTATAGAAACAGAGTTGAGAACTCTTTTTTTAATATAATGCTTTTACTGATGTTTTGTATATTTCAGACATCATTTTCACTTCAGTTTAGACATATTACCCTGTCCCTTCCCCCCACCCCACCCCAGATCATTCATTCTGCTATAAATCTCCTGTATCTTTCTCTCAGTCTTTTATTTATGTTTAGGATTTCACATTTTCCTCCTTTAATTTTATATTACTCTAAAATATAAATACACACCCTCCACCCATATAGAGTAATTGCAGAGGCTGAAAATAAGTGGTGGTTCGATTCTAGAGCCCATTAAGAGATTTACATTATAACAATATAGTTGCTTTCAGATAAAAAGAAATATAAAAATAATGTTGTTCAGGTTGCCTTTAATCTGGGGATATGGTTAGCATTCACAAATGAAGGAAACCATTTGCTGTTTGTTTTTATGGGACTGTGTTACTTCACTTAGCATAATGGCTTTGCACTCCATCCATTTACCTGCAAAGTTCATGATGTCATCTTTCTTTACCTCTGAATAGTACTGCATTGTATAGATGTACCACAATTTTGTCATCCACTCGTCTGTTGAGGGGCATTATGGTTGGTTCCAGCTCTTCACTATTGTGAAGAGAGCTGCAATCAGCATGGATGTGCATGTATCTTTGCGGTAGAATAAGTCTTGTGGGTATATACCCAGGAGTGGTATGACTGGGTCAGGAGGTAGGCTTATTTTGAGTCTTTTAAGGGTCCTCCACACTGCTTTCCATAATAGTTGTAAAAGTTTACATTCCTGGGGCTGGAGAGATGGCCTAGCGGTTAAGAGTGCCAACCGCTCTTACAGAGGACCCGGGTTCGATCCCCAGCACCCACATGGAGGCTGAGAACCGTCCGAAACTCCAATTCC
>VZQC01008050.1:4955506-5052013 GCA_009823505.1 Rhizomys pruinosus | reverse complement strand
AGGGAGATCTCAGATCTCAAGACTCAACACCACCTTTTATATCAGCTGGGAGGATAACTCTGCCCCCACAGCCACAAAAGCCAATTAAGCCAAAGACAAATGGATTAACGTATTAACTATATTAAATCAATCAGCAATCAGCCTTGCTGAAGCACCCAGCTGCTGCCTACCTACCTGTGCTTGCCTCAGCTGGACTCGGGAGATCTCGATTATTATTTTATTAAAACACTGCATATTCAGAGTTAATCTCAAAGCAAATCAAATTGAAAGATTTGTTTTATTATCATTTTAAATTATGTGTCTTCATAGTTATGTGTCTGTTTGTGGATATATGCATGTGAAACCAGTGGCCTCAGATCCCTCCAAATTTGACATTGTATTTGGTTTTGAGATGTATGGTGTGGGTGGTGGGAAACAAATTTGGATCCTCTATGGGAACCATACATTCTTTTAACTGCTGAACCATCTCCTCAACCCCATCAAGGCAGCAAAATTTAAAATAACTTTCTGGACTTCTAGCTTAGCAATTAAAATATTTTAATTTAATTTTTTTATTTTATGTGTATGAGCTTATTGCCTGCATGTGTCTAAGTGTACTGTGTAATGCAATGTCTGCAGAGGTCAGAAGAAGGCATCAGATCTCCTGGAACTAGCACTGTTACCTGCCATGTGGGTGCTGGGAACTGAACCCAGATCCTCTGCAACAGCAGTCAGTATTCCTAACCACTGAGCTATCTCTCCAACCCCAGAATATTTTAAATTAGT
Organism: Rhizomys pruinosus; assembly: GCA_009823505.1. Classification (NCBI taxonomy): domain Eukaryota; kingdom Metazoa; phylum Chordata; class Mammalia; order Rodentia; family Spalacidae; genus Rhizomys; species Rhizomys pruinosus. The sequence continues at coordinate 5,051,248 of VZQC01008050.1, read as the reverse complement.
ATTATTCTTTAGTTAATTTCTATACAAGGCCCAAATTGTAGAGTAAATATGAGAACAACTACAGAAATTAATTTTACATGGCTAACCTCATCCCCTGCTTCTTAAGTAAAGATAGATGATGGGTAGAGGGATGGTGAGAGATGTATGATAGATGACAGATAAAAAGAGAGAAAGACAGATAGATATAGATAGATGCTAGCTATCTAGCTATATAATACATGGGTAGATGCATAGAGAAGGGAAATGGAGGAGAAACTTCCACAACACGTACATTTCTATTAAGCATTTGAGTCATTACTATAACAGAAACTGCTTAGCTTTCTATAATTACTGTTTTCGTTTCGAAGGTTGCCATCTTTGTCATAGCTGTCTCTCTAAGTCCTTGTGGCATTGAATAAAAGTGCCTAGAACACAAAGACGCAGCATACACTCTTCCACTCCCTTCAGGGTGGTTTAGTGATGACAGTATGATTGCAAAGATACTAGTTTCTGCCACTTCTTGAAAAAAGGAGAGGTATTAAAGCAAACATACCACTGATATTAAATTATCTCCCCAAAAGGTAAATTTGGGAACTCTTTACCTGCATAAAGAATACGAATTTTTGGAAACCACGAATTTGAACTCTTTTCAAAATGCTGCTTTAAAAAAGTTCTTAAATTCTACTCCTTCACAGCATTAAACATTTATCTTCTTCAAGTACATCAAGAATGTCATTTATACAAAGTCTTGTATTATCTTTACTCACAAAAGACAACTAGGCTTATTGAATATGAATAACTTCTGTAGTCTGATGGCAGTATAAAATGATGTACTTTTCTTAAAAAATTCCTTTCAGTGTAACTTTAAATTATGAATATTGCAACAGTTCTGTCCACATTCAGTGAACTAAGACAAGCATCACTCTGGTGTTTGGAGGCTTCTCTCATGAGAATGCATATTTGAGGGCTGCAGGTCTCTGAAGGGAAAGCAGTGAGCAAAGCTCATAACCTTCACAGGTACTTTTGTGGTTTGTTTATCTTATTTTGTTAAATCTCAAGCCTAAACCTTACGGGCTTATTTTTCAAGGAAAGTCCATATACATGTCCCAATAAGAATAGATAATGCTAACATTTATCTCAACATAAAAGTTTTCCTTTTGCAGTTAACATACATGACATTCAACACCCCCAATTAACAGCCCATTCCAAATACACACACTTGAATAAAGAAATAATTATATCGATGTGTCAACATACTTTTTACTATATTAACATATCAGTAATGTGTTAAAATTATCAAATTATGGCAGACACACTTTATAATGAATATTACAATTCTTTCTTACTTTTGAATATGTTTATAATGTTTCTATGTGGGATGTGTGTGTATGTGCATGCAGGAGCCTGTGGAGTCTAGAAGAGGATTGTCAGGTCCCCCAGGAGCTGGAGTTCAGTCAGCAGTGAGACACTTGATGTGGGTGCTGGGAACTGAACCCAAGTCCTCTGCATGGGGAAAAGTATTCTTAACTGCTAAGCTTTCTCTCCAGCTCTGCATATCACATTTCTGTTGTGTATATGAATAAATACCTATATATGACTACTGTAGGTTATTGAAAGAGTCTAGAATAAATGACATCCCAGTAGTAATGAAAATTCATACCATCCAAATCTTGCCTTTAAATAACATTCCCTGATAAATGGAACAAAGGCTTCTTTGAGAAACAGCTGATTCTGGGGCTGGGGTAAGAAACATGCAAGATGAGCCTGGAGCATCTTATACTAGAGAAAATGTCAGAATGTTGGGAAAGGATTCAAAAATACAAAAATGATCCAGATAAGAAGGATATCAAAATCAACAAAAAGATGTCCCCATGCCCAAACTGGAACCATTTACACAACAGGATAAAGAACACAGTATTCCAGTAGAAGTCAAAGTTTAAAGGAAATTCTCATGAATCTATGTAACTAAAAGCAAATGTTTAAATAAATAAATTAGGAAGAAAAAGTAAGTCTTTCTGAAGAGTTCCAAATAATATATATGTACATATTTTCTTTATTTTTTGCATGTGTTTAATTTTTTATAAATTAAGAGTTGTGAAATGGATATGATCTCCTTTAAAAATATTTTGGTCCTTGGGGCTAGAAGAGATAGCCCAGCAGTTAAGAGCTCCGACTGCTCTTGCAGAGGACCTGGGTTCAATCCCCAGCACCCACATGGCTGCTGAGAACCGTCTGTAACTCCAATTCCAGGAGAACCCCGGTTCCAGGGGAATCCAACACCCTCTTCTGACCTACACGGCATTGCACGACATGGGTGCACAAACCTGCACTCAGACAGTAGTACATTCATACACATAGAAAATAAATAAATAAAATTAATTTAAAAAATTAAAAAAATATTTTGGTCCTTGCACAATATTTTTGAAGGAGTTTACAAAATTTCAGAATAAAGAGGAGAACACAGTGTCACAGGAGTTCTTTTCTTTACATTTTGAAGTTTTGGGTTGTTTCATCAGGATTCTGTCCCCTATCTGTTTCAGGTTGTGTCTAGGGAAAGCTCACTGACAATCATTCACAATTTTTAACAATTAGGGGAAATAGAGGACTTCATCCTATGCAGCATAAAGAATACATGACGTGAAAGCAACTTCTGTTCACTGTAATGCTGGTAGAGGTGTTTGATATTATTAAGGCTCAGCATCCTCACATCAGAACCTGCAGTATTTGTACATAAGGCACAAAGCTGACTTGGTGATGCTTTGCACATGTTTGGACTTCACAAGAACATTTAACACTTCTTAAGTGATTGTTTTGTATAAGACATAAAAGCTTCATTGTTTACTGTGTCAGCTATTCTATGACATGGGTTAAATTATCACTAAAATGTTTTTTATTCTTTGAGAAGTTCCTAAATGCATACAATGAATTGTGTGCATGTTGATCATGTTTTCACTCTGCTCCTCCTCCTAACTGATCCCCAATCTATCCCTTGAAACTCTATCCAAGATTCATGTCCTCTTGTTTTTAATTTAATTTTTAGGACTTCATGTGTGAGTACTGCATTTACACCATTTCCATGCCCCCTCTGCCTCCAACTCCTCCCATGCCCCTTATTCCCTCTCAATTCCTTCATTATTATTGTTACATACATATAGATATACATTTATAAATATGCATATATTAATGTAAAGATTTACTGGATAGCTCTCAAAGTGTCTCACACTTCCCCATGATGTAAGTACAATTTACCATCCTTGGGAAATGAATGATCTAAATTTTAAAATTGAAATCCCATTTCTTATTCTTATACTACAATTTTAGGTTTCTAACATGTCAATAATATTTATATTTATATACTTAGATAGTATACTTTTTTCATTTCCAACACTTTAATAATCTCTCTATCTAGTATATTTAAATCATTGTATGGTTATAAGATCATTCAACACTGCAGGCCACCCAGTGACTGAAAAATAAAACCGAGTCATTTCTATTTTGCTTCAGTGCCACAAGCACTTAAAAGTCTTTTCTAAATAAGAGACATTATATTTATCCAGAGGAGAATTATACTGGAATCAGTGGTTCATGGGTCATAATTTTGATTCTGTTAAATTTGAAAATGCCATGTCTCTTCTTAGGGGCTAAGATTGTCTTTCAGTAACAAGAGATACAAATACTGCCTGACTGCACTTATTCATAATATCTACAGTTTTCAGGTTTATGAAATCAAAGGGTAGAATGATGGTCGCCAGGGGCTTGGAGGAGGGGGAAATGAAATTGCTAATTGCCCCCCTCCCCCTGCACGAAATCTCACTTAAGCAAGATGAATAATCTCTGGAGATCCTCCCTGCACGTTATGTCTATAATCAACAATAATGTAGTGTACACTTAAAAATTTGATAAGAGAGATCTCATGTTACTATACCTTACTATAAAATAAAATTAAAGGGAAAGTAATGCAGGATATGTGAAATATCTATATATCTATATCTATATCTATCACCTCAGCTTGGAGTCCCTATAAACAGACTCTAAAGATATTCAGTTGAGTGAAGAACACAAATCTGTTCGTTTTTCCATCTCACTCAACCCAACCATTGCCCCTTAAAGCACAGTGGGACCTGGACTTCATTGAGGCCATGTGACACCCAATACTTCCAAGCAGCTGCGTTGTGGGTGCTTGAGCCTGAGTAAGCCTCTTCCAGAGCAGCGCAGGACCTGCCAGGGCAGCTATGCGAATCCTTCCATTTTTGTTCTTCCCATCGTGAGTGGACATCTCTCTGGAGGCACTGACATATCCTCGGAAGATCAGGTACAGTGAACTCTTAGACTCTGCTTGATGAGAATGGGACTGCTCGTCTGGCAGGACTGTTTGTCTTCATTAACAGACCCATGCATCTCTTGCAGGAGGAAGCTGTCCCATAAAATCCTGGGACTCGGCAATCCTGAAATAGCTCTACCTGGCAATGGCATAATTTCAGCACTCATCCACTCTCCTGGCTGGACCCGTCATTTGGGGGATGATAGCCTTAACATTTTCAGCGCAAGCCTCCTCTTCCTGCATCACGGGTGATTTATGAGGGTGGACTTTTTTATATGGACATATTGAAGAGCTGTCAGGTGGTGTTGATTAAGCTCTCAGGCTCAAGAGGCGAACAGCCAAGGTTGAAACAAGACAGGAAAGCTCACCATCTTGCAGTCTGCCTGCAATTTACCAAGTTCTCTGAGCTTTAGTTTAGTTTCCTAGTAAATAAAACACACATCATGATGATGCTATAAATGGTAATAGTTATAGTGCCCCATAAGCTTGTTGCAAATGTTAGATGAAATTAATTTATAGAAGATGCATAACAAAGGCTGGAGAGATACCTCAGTTAGCAAAGTGATTGCAGCATAAGCATGGAAACCCAAGTTCAATCCCTAGAACTCATGTACAGACAAACCAGGTAGTAGCACGCCCTTGTAATCGCAAGGCTGAGGAGATGGGAACAGATATATAGCCAGGGCTCTCTGACCAGCCAACATAGGCTAATCCGCTAGCCCCAGGTATCAGTGAGTGACCTGGACAGCTTCTGAGAAATGACACCTGAAGTTGACTTCTGCCCTCCTCATGCATGCACACACATGTGCATGGAAGGGTGTACATGTATACACACACTGTAGTAGTTAGCTTCAGCTGTGAACTTGAGACAAACCAGAGTCACCTAGGCAGGTGGAACCTCAGTTAAGAGATTTCCTCATTCAGAGCGGCAAGCAGGCATGCCTGTGAGGCATTTTCTTAGGTGTCCATTCATGCAGGAAGGCCCAGACCACTTGCCATCTCAAGGCAGGTGAACCTTAGCTGTATGAAACTGCTAACTGAGAGGCTGGAGAGGTGGCTCAGTGGTACGAGCACTGGCTGCTCTTGCAGAAGACTGGGGTTTAATCCTCAACACACACATGGTGGCTAACAGCTGTCCTTACCTCCAGTTCCAGGAGAATCCAACACCCTCTTCTCACCTCTGTAGGCATTGCAAGACAGGAGTGTACTTAAATACATGCAGGCAATACACTCATATGCACAAAATAAAAATAATAAATGAAATATTTTTAAATGCTAACTGAGCAAGCCAGAGCAAGCCAGTAAGCAGTGTTCTTCCAAGGTCTTGGCTTCAGTTCCTCCACTAGGTTTCTGTGCCATGTTCCTGCCTTGGCTTCCCTCACTGACGGCCTGTGACCTCTAAGGCAATTAAACTCTCCCTCCCCCAGTTGTTTTTGGTCATGGCATTCACGCAGCATCAGAAAGCAAACTGGGACACACATACACAACCAGAGATGAGCGACAGAACTTGCAGCATGGTAAGACCAGCACTCCAGGGGCTGGAGGGATGGCCTAGCGGTTAAGAACGCCGACCGCTCTTGCAGAGGACCTGGGTTCGATCCCCAGCACCCACATGGCTGCTGAGAACCATCTGTAACTCCAATTCCAAGAGAACTCCAGTTCCAGGGGAATCCGAGACCCTCTTCTGACCTCCTCGGCATTGCACGACACAGGTGCCCAGACCTACATGCAGACAGTACATTCATACACATACAAAAAATAAGTAATAAAAAAATTTTAAAAAAGAAGAGCACTCCAGCTACTAGGAGACTCCAGGTCAATATATAAACATTTAAATAAATATATGTTTATCTACAGTAGTTTAGTTATACTCTAAAAACAGCTTTATTTACACACAGCCAATAGTCCTAGGCAATGTATATTGCTGCACCCCAGAATTAGACCAAGAACCATAGAGGCTGAAGGTTCTAAAGAGAGAGCATCAGATAACTGAGACTCTGCTCTCAAGCTCTCTAACCACTGTACTGAAATAGACATCAACTCAGAGTAGGATGGGGTCTGAGAGCTCTATGGAGTGACTCAGACCAGACAGCAGTTTAGGCATGTTCACATAATAATTTAATAAGGAGGCAATGGCTGTGTTTCACTGGAAGTCTGTTATGTCATTTCTGTCACTGACATAAATGTACACAAATTTAAAGATTTATTTTGGGGCTGGAGAGAAGGCTCAGGGGTTAAGAGCACTGACTACTATTATAGAGAACAAGGTTCAACTTCCAGCACTCACATGAAGGCTTACAGCCATCCATAATTCAGTTTCAGGGAAATCTGATGCTCTCTTCTGACCTTCAGGGGCACTGAATGACATTTGTGCACTATGTAAGTGCAGACAATACACTCATAGACATTAAATAGAAATAATAAAAAGATACATTTTATGAAATTTTGCATATATATATATATATATATATACATATATGTCTCTGTGTGTGTGTTTTTGTATACATGCCTATGAGCATACATGGGTGACCACAGAGGCCAGTAGAGGGTGTCAGATCCCTTGCAGCTGGAATGATATCCACTTGTGAGCCTCTGGACCTGGATGCTGGGAACCAGACTCTAATCATCTCCAAGAACAGCAAGCATTCTTAAACCACTGAACCATCTCTTCAACCCCAATTTACACAACTTTAATGGCATAAACAATATACATGTATCAGCATTGGGGAAGTAACGGGAAGTTTCTATCATCCAATTTAAGGAACGTTGTCATTTCTATGTTGACTCCTCTGACTCATTTGGGTCATCCAGGACTATCTCTACATTATAAAGTCAGTTTCTTAGACATTCCAATGCCGCTGCAGCCTCTGTTTTCTGTTGTTGTTTGTTTGTGTTTGTTTGTTTGTTTTCCATGAAAGGTAACAGATTCATAGGTCCTGGAGATCAGGATGTGCTCATCTTTGGGGAGGTCTTTGTTTTTCCAACCACTTAAGTCTAACCTGAGGAACAAAGGAGAGGGGGTCAAGTAAAGTGCTGTGCACTAAAAACTTTAATATACAGAAAATATACAGTAGTGTAAAGGAATAAGACAGAGGAGAGAGGAGAGGGAGGGGGAGAGGGAGGGAAGGAGGGAGAGAGAGACAGGAAGAAGAGGAGAGAGCAAGAATTTCCCAGGCCAGTTCCATATACTTCTTAAATAAACTGTTATTTTAAAAACTCTGTGTTTCTTGCTTTTGTGTGAGTCACAGAACTTCCCAGGCCAGTTCCATATATTTCCTATTAAACTGACATTTCAAAAATTCTGTATTTTTTTCCTGTGAGTCACAGGCTGTAATAAAACTCATCTGATTGAAACATCACTGGGGAGATTGAAGAATTTTTCCATCTTTGCGCTGCATACACTCTGCATATTCCGTTGTCATTCATCTGCAAGCCACACATTATTTTTCATTGTTAATAAGTTATGACAGAATACATGATCTGGGGTGGGGTGGGGGTGGGGGGGGAAGGGAAAGGGAAATATGCCTGATCTGAATTGGAAAATGATGTACGAAATGCACAAACCATCAATAAAAATTAAATAAAAAAAATTCTTATCGGGAAAAGAATAGCTTTTATGCCATTACTTAAGTCAAACTCTATAGGAAAAAAAAAGAAACTAAGAAAAAGGAAAGTAATATTGGTTGTATTTGAGCTTAGTTTGCTGTTATTCACTTTACCTTAATATGCAATTGTAAGGTAAAAACAGTATGTAATTATTAAAAAATAAGCTAGAATATGGAAAATGTTAAATCATTGCTCCTAATTCCTAATTCTTAATTATAACTGTCGTAGTTTGTCTTCCTTGCTGTGACAAAACACTCTGACCGACATCAACTTGGGGAGGAAAGGGTTTATTCAGCTTACATCTCCTGGGTCACAGTTTATCACTTAGGGAGCCCAAGGCAGGAACTCAGGGCAGGAACCTGGAGGCAGGAGCTGAAGGACAGGCCATGGAGGAATGCTGTTCACTGGCTTGCTCCCCTGGCCCATGCCCAGCCTGACCTCTTATACAGTACACAACGACCTGCACAGGGTGGCACCACACATAGTGGGCTGGGCTCTCCTACATTGCTCAACAATCAAGACAATACTCCACAGATATGGCCACAGGCCAGTCCAATGGAGCCAATTCCCCAATTGAGGCTCCCTCAACCCAGGTGTGTCAAGTCGACACTAAAGCTATCCAGCACAATTGACACCTTGTCAACTTGACACACAAAACCCATCACTATTAAACCACCACCTTTCCAGTTCTTTTTTTTTTTTAACATTTTTTTATTGATGCTTTGTGCATTTCATACATTTTCCAATTCAGTTCAGGCACATTTCCCTTTCCTTCCCCCCCAACCAAACGAAAAGCCCCACCCCATATTCCTGCACTTGGCTCATACAACTGTCACCAGCCATCTTTCTATCAGTTTTTTTTTTTCCATTTTTTGTCTAGAACGTGATACATCCCATGAGTACAAGCATCACCTTCATGTTCAAAACCATTGGCAGCAGTTGTGCCCCAAAAACCCATGCTAGGCCCCCACCTTTCAGCGTGTGGTGAGGGGTTGTATGTTCAACATCAGTTGATCAACATGATGGTCCGACTACATCACTGTAGTTTATCACCATTCCACCCCAATCGCAGCCCTTACTCTAATCTGCACTAACCATGCCCCCCCTCTTCTGCAGTTGTTCGCAGGCTTAGAAAAGGGGGCACAGGAGGATGAGAAACAAAACAGTCCACTCTCTTTGGAGCTTTGTCTTGGGCTCTGGGTCAATTCTGGCTGGTTCCCTTCATGGGCTGACAGGTTGTACAGGAATAGCGCGTTCGATCCTACTAATGAAGCACAGCAATTAGATATATTTAAACAGCACTAATAGTTATGGGACCGTCACTTTGGTATAGACACAGATGTTTTTGATGATTTTGATCAATGAATTACATTTTTTTTCCTGTTGATATGACAGGTCTTACGGTGGCTTATAACATCTCCTACCACCATTAGAGGATGTAAGCTATGTCGCATCAGCACCGGTGGGTTTTTCCTCCAAGGAGAGAACCAATAGCCATTAGATGTGGGATATACAGGCATATGGCTGCCTCTGCGGCACAGTATTTCCAGGCAAGGTGAGGTGTAGATGGTGCTGACGTTGGAGTCCTGCTTGATTCAAGGAGACCCCGTATTTGCTTTATATTGGTTTAGTGAGTGGCCTTTGTAAAACACTCTGGTGTTCCAGAGGCCATTTGTGCACTTGCATGTGTGGTGTCAATACATATTTTTCATGTTAACATCAGGTCTTTCGGCAGCAGGGCCTTATCTCCTTTCTTCTTGCAGGTATCACAGTTTAGAGGAAAGGAGCCCTTACCTTTTGTGGGGGGCTTTGGATCACCTGGCCAACATTTCCTTGGTAGAATTATCCATTACTGATTTCAGAGCTCCTGTATTGATATATGTTGCTTAAGTGCATAGTTTAAGGACTTTAGTGTTATATGTGGTTCTGAACAGAGAATAATCCTTTTTCAAACAGTTCTTTTTTCTATTAGTCAATTAAAGAATGGAGTTATTACCAGTTTGTGCGAAGAGAATTACCTCTATAATAGTTTCCTCCAATTTACAGTTGGAGAGTGACCTCATTATCATCATATTTTCTCTTTGTTCTGGGGGGGGAGGCAAGAAAGAATCTCATATCAAAACCTTTGCAGCATCCAAGAAGGTAAGTTTCATTAGACTCATTATAAATAGTTGACATGTAGGATCCACAGAAGGGTTCGATGTTATGGCATTCTTAGGCTTTTCTTTCTTTTGATGTTCAGACGGATCAACCTTTCAGTTGGCAACTTTCTGGTATATCCCACTCAATGCAAAGCTGATATTTTTCTTTCTCAGCCATTAAGTTGGTGACATTTTTTGTCCGTTGACCCAACAATCTTTTCCCGTAGTTAGTTTACACCTTTCCAGTTCTTATCCTCAAATTATGATGTTATCATTAATCAAAACCTAAGACAGTACAACCTTAAAAGCCCCACCATCCTTAAATGTCCAAGTACTTAAAAGTTCGCAGTCTGTTAAAAAAAAGTCTCTTAACTGTGGGCTCCTGAAATCCAAAGCAAATACTGTCGTATTTCAAAGGAGGGAATCAGGCACAACTCAAACAAAACCTAAGTCTAAGCAAGTAGCTCAAGGGCTGGACACCTAGATTCACTCATGATCTTCTGGGCTCCAAAGGGTTTCGGCAGCTCCCCTTCTCTGACTCTGCCATCCGTGGCACACACAGCTCATCTCACAGGCCAAGGCCAACTCCATTCCACACCTGCTGATGCTCTTGGTGGTCATCCCATGGTCCTGGCATCTCTAAAACGCTGGGGTCACCACTGAAACTGAGGCAGCACCTTCACCAATGGTCTCTTCTGATCTTTCCTGGTGCAAAGCCTCAGCCTCTCTCCATGACCCTTGAAATCCTGGGGTCTTCACTGCAACTGAGGTGCACTTCCACCAATGGTCTTTTCTGACCTCTCACAGTGCCAAGCCTTGGCTGCTCTCTGTGACCCCCTCAATTTCAATACCAGAACAATATAGGAGACTCTTACACATTACCAAGTCCTGCTTCTGGCTCAGATGGAGGCTCAGGCCCCTGCTGGATCATAGCCTCTGTGTGCTGACCCTGAAGAAATTCTTCCCTGAAGATTTCACCACAGTGATGCTGGTCTCTTGTTACAGCTGATTATTCAGCCCCAGTTAACCAGCATCAATTGTCCCAGTACAACAAAGATTTCACTTCAGGTTCTGGTCTCTTGTTACTTACAGCTGATTCTTCAGCCCCAGATGACCAGAACCCACAGATTACACAGTCCTGAAGATCTCTGCTCCCCTTTGAAACTAGAAACTTCATAAGCCGGGCCTCCATCTTCTACAACTCCTTCAGCAAAACTGCTCCAAGCTCTACAGCAAGGATCTTTAGGCATTCAATGATCTTCCCAGCCCAAAGTTCCAAACGCCTCCACAATCCTTCCCCAAAACACCAAGGTCAGGTCTGTTACAGCAATACCCCACTCCTGGTAACAATTTCTGTTCTAGTTTGTCTTCCATTGCTGTGACAAAAAACTCTGACTGACACCAACTTGGGGAGGAAAGGTTTTATTCAGCTTACACCTCCTGGGTCACAGTTTATCACTCAGGGAGCCCAAGGCAGGAACTCAGGGCAAGAACCTGGAGGCAGGAGCTGAAGCACAGGCCATGGAGGAATGCTGTTCACTGGCTTGCTTCCCTGGCCTATGCCCAGTCTGACCTCTTATACAATACACAACAATCTGCCTAGGGTGGCACCATCCATAGTGGGCTGGGCCCTCCTACATTGCTCAACAATCAAGACAATACTCCACAGACATGGCCAGAGGCCAGTCCAATTGAGGCTCCCTCAACCCAGGGGTGTCAAGTTGACACTAAAGCTATCCAGCACAATAACTGTGATTAATATAGCTATGTATGAGTTTTCCACATGCTGTGACTGCAAAGGCATACACAGAATTCCCAGGCTCCACATCTAGTGGGTGTATTGATATGATTTTGGTTGAGATTATGTATACCGTAATCTATGTATTAGCTGTCAGTCTATGAATCTCTCTTTATCTATCTATCTATCTATCTATCTATCTATCTATCATCTATCTATGTATCATCATCTATTTATCTATCAGCATCTATCCTCTATCATCTATCTATCCATCATCTCTCTATTTTTCTATAATCTATAGCCATCCATTCATCTATTGGTACATCTTCAATCTTATTTATCCATTAATTTATCCATGTATCTATCTGTCTATCCACCCACCTACTTGTTGTTCTGAAATATAGTGTATGTATATAGCATGTTATATTTGTTGCTGTTTTGATGTGAAATAATTAACTAGGAAGCATTTATATCTTTATGACATTTATTACACATATTCAGAATGATAAGATGTCATTCATTTTAAAATCTGTTTTTAGCAAGGTATGGTATGCATGCCTTTAGTTCCACCACTCAAAACCTAGACTCATGAGGATCTTTGTGAGATCAAATTCAGCCTGGTCTACATAGTGAGTTCCAGGCTAGTTGTGGCTGCAGGGAGACCTTCTCTCAAAAAATCCATTTCCCTATGTCTTAGTTATCTTTGTGGTTTTAAAGTTTTCTAGACAAGAGATATACCTTTTTGGTAGACATCAATTTTTCTTTACAACGGAATAAATTTCTACTCTGTATGCTCATTACCTATTCATCAGTTGATGGGAATTTAGGCTGATTTTATTTCCTCATTGCTGTGAATAGGAGAGCAGTAAGCATAGATGTACAACTATCTTTGTGGTATAATGCAGTGTTCTTTGAGTATATGTCCAGCAGACACATCATGAACTTCTTTAAGGCACAATTTGATTATCTATAAAGAGCATTCCTCAAGGGAATTAATGGCTTTTACAAAAATCTCTGGCATTCTGTGGGGCAGCACTAGAGCAAAGGTCAGGATGGGTATATTTTACTGTAAACTGCAAGACTAAATAATCATTAGGATTCACTGTATTTCTAAAACTCTACAGTTAACATCCCTCCAAAACCACTTTAGAAATATTTATGCACTAAACATAATATATCTATGGAAGGTACCCACAATTTAATTGTTCTGAGTCCTAATCAATATTCACCTTTCTTATAAATATATGAAGGAAACTCTATATGATTCTGTGCATTTCAGTAGATTCAGTTACTTTTAACCTAATATTTGTATTCTCAAAAAGCAAATATATGTGAAAAATTTCAAAACTGGGGAAGTTTCATCAGTATGAAATTTGTACTTGTTTAAGAGATCCATGTTCTTTTTTCTGTGATTTGTTTCCAAACCCAGTCACTTTCCCACATAGGACTCATTTATTGCAGTCAAAGAAATCCAGTGGTGCTAAACTCCCACGACTAAATGTTCATTTTATAATTACTTTTAGTTGTAACATACTAGAGATAGCGAGGTGGGAGATCATACAGAGATTACAAATAGAGAAGTAGTTTTTCTTGTCTATTCTCTCTCTCTCTTTCTCTGTGCATATTTCTTTGCCTTGATGCAGTCATACTCTGGATGTATTTAAGCTATCTCTGTGGATCTCTTTTTTCAGAATCTCTAAACATTTTACGATGGTTGAATGTTATTGCTTACATGTGCTTATATGTCAATTACTTGGCACAGCACCTACTATTTAGTAACCTTCAATTGGTTGGCATACTGAATATGTGCTTTCTCTTTATCAGCCTTCAAATTAAAAATATTACCCTTCAGTTTCAAATTTATAAACTGTTCTATGTATATGGACGGGTCTATTAAATAAGACTAACTTGGAACTATTTATGTTTGCATACTTTCTATATTATTTAATGAAATATTTAAAAATTCATGGAACTGCATACTTGCTCTGGTTGTATAATCATGGAATACATAATCTCAACTAAAATCATATCAACACACCCACCCACACCCACACCTCCACCCACAAACCCACAATGGATCAAATGTTACAGAGATTAAAAAACAAAAACACAGCTGGTTGATAGGGACCAAATACAGACTAACATGGAAGTTAAAACTTCCTTGCTAACTGAATGCACTTCTCTTACAAGCATGCTGAGTCTCTCTGCTACAGTGCCCACAGCAGTTAGCCATGGCAGCATAGAGTAGAGAAGTACTAAGGATGAGTCTCCTTTACCACCTCCACTCTAATATAAAGGTATGAAAGAGGCTCATCAGCACATAAAGAACATCAGAACAATATTTTCTCTCAATGAGCATAATAAACCATAATGCAATAATAGTAAGCTAAAAAGCTTTCAATGAAGAGAAGAAACCATCTTTAAAAAATTCTCCTACATCCACATATGAGAGATACCATTTGTCGTTTGTTTTTCTGGGACTGTGTTACTTTACTTAACATGATGTCTTCTAGCTCCATCCATTTACCTGCAAAGTTCATGATGTTGTCTTTCTTTACCGCTGCATAGAATTCTATTGTGTACATGTACCACATTTTCTCTATCCACTCGTCAGTTGAGGGGCATTTGGGTTGTTTCCAGCTTTTTGCTATTGTGAACAGAGCGGCAATAAATATAGCTGTGCATGTATCTCTGCAGTAAGATGAGTCTTGTGGGTATATACCCAGGAGTGGTGTGACTGGGTCAAATGGCAGGCTCATTTTGAGTCTTCTAAGGGTTCTCCACACTGTTTTCCATAGTGGCTGCACAAGTTTACATTCCCATCAGCAATGCATGAGTGTTCCCCTTTCCCCACACACTCTCCACCACTTGGCATCATTATTGTTTTTCTTGATCCGAGCATCTTACTGGAAGTAAGATGGTTAAGCCTTAATGGTAGGGTTTATTGCATTTTGCTTAATTATAGTGATGTTGAACACTTCTTAAGGTGTTTCACAGCCATCTCTAATTCCTCCTCTGTGAAGTGTCTGTTCAGATCTTTCGCCATCTTCTGAGTGATTCATTTGTTTTCTTTCTTTTTGTTTTTTGAGTAGCTTGTATACCCGGAAATTAATGCTTTGTCAGAAGAAAATGTAAATTCATGGATTAACATAACCACCAAACATCTGTGTATACCAAAGTAACCTAACATACAATTAGTACTGTTTAAATACCTATATATCTAATTGCTTGTGCTTCATTAGTAGGATCGAAAGGCTATATATATTATAACTGTGTTAAATACCTATATATCTGAATTGCGTGTGCTCATTAGTAGGATCAAAGGTTATGCTTGGAAAGCTGTCAGCCCATGCAAGAAAACAGCCAGATGACTAGAGACCAAGACAACACCCCAGAGAAATAGACTGTTTTGCTTCTCATCCACCTGGCCCTTTTTCTAAGCCTAGGGAACAATCTGCAGAAGGGGCACGGTAGAATGTAAGGCTGCAATTGGGGTGAATGGTGAAACTACAACAATATAGACTGGACACTCATTTGATCAACTTGATTGAACATACAAGCCCCCCCTGCTGGATGGTGGGACCCATGAGCTGTGTGGGTTTGGGCACAACTGCTTGCAAATTGGTTTTACATGAAGGATGCTTGTACTCACAAATTATCACTTATTGTTAAAAAAAATGAAAACGAAACAAAACAATAAAACAGAAAGATGCAGAAAAGTTACGGCAGAATGCATGATCTGGGATGGGTAGGGGTGGGGTGGGGAGAAGGGAAAGGGATATATGCCTGAACTGAATTGGAAAATGATGTATGAAATACACAAAGCATCAATAAAATAATTGAAAAGAAATCTCCTACAATGAATAGTTGTTATAATGAGGGTAAAAGGCTAAAAAGTAAATGAGGTACAAAACTTATTTATTAAATCTCTGTTCTAAAAGAATTTTTTAACAAGAAGAGGAAATTAGGAAGCAATGGAGACTCAGTAAATTGAATATTATTCAAGCACAGAATTTGTATATACATGTAAATCTATAACCAGCGTAGGGTATACATTTAATATTCCAAGCTATAAAATAAATTCCTAACTATTGAAATTTTATTTAATTTTCTTCAAATCCTGAAAACAATTCTTGTAAAACATATTCTGACTTAAACAAATTCAAAATATAATTTCTTTTTAGGATGTATTTTTACAGCATATTTACCAAGTCACTAGACATTATACTGAAAAGCATAAAAAAGAGAGCCAGTAAGCTCAAATAAGATAAACTGAATAGTTATTTTCTAATACAGAATCTCAGAATATTGGAACAAACAATATTTTTAAGGATTAACTGATCCAATCCTCTTCAGCCTGGCCTTTATTTTACTCCTTGTACTAATATTTTCACTTTACCTACTTAGACTTTTCTTGTATATCTAAGCAATATACATTATTCCTTATGAAGACTCCATAAAACAATACATATATGTTTAGAAGCCATCAAGAGAATCTTTTTAGAAATGGGTAGCATATAAATTATTATTCTTTTATGTATTTGCCTGACGAAACTTGGTGAGAACAACTGTTTCAGCCATGCCCACTAACTAGAAAGCCAGGATCCAGGAGAAGCCCCTACGGTCAGCCTCTTTGTACACTTTGCCCTTTGTTTATTTTAGAATGTCAATCATCAGGAAACTTTAGCCAATTAATAATGCATAGAAAGTTCATGTGCAAAACAAAGCCATCAATCATACAAAATATTATGCCTTAATACAGAAAATGTGATATGCATAAATCAAGGCACGTATAAAGAAAATCAAATTTTAAAAGGAAAAAATACGTAAAAGATAATTGTACTGTAGTCCATTTTTACATGGTATATGAGCAAGCAACTTATGTATGACTACCTTCACAGGAAAATAGGGTAAATACCATAAAATATCAATTATATCAGGAGTATTAAGATTATTACTAGAACACAGCCTGAAAATGAATGTAAGTTTTCCATGATGGTTTTCCTTAGATTATGTCCTTTTGATCATTAGTCCATGAGGTTACTGAATATTTTATTGAAAAACGCATACTGTGTTAAAACATATTCTTAAAACTATTTGTTTAGATAATATTATCTGAGTTGTACTGTTCTGAGTTCAGTGTATAGTGGTATACAGACCTGTTCAATAGACTGCCACAGGAAGATGAGCAATAGGTGACTGTCGATTCATTTTGTCCCAGAGCTCAGCAGCCATTGTGTTTCCTTGTAAGCTCTGTTCACAAACTGTTTTACACTACATTTTATACACTTATTATTTGCTCATATCCTCTGTGATGTGATGCAGGCATTTAATCTCAAAGAATGGCACTCCAAAACTTGAATAGATATGCACTATGCACAGACTAACAGTCATGGTGTGTGTGTGTGTGTGTGTGTGTGTGTGTGTTGGTGTATTTTAGTGTAACATCTAGACAGAGTTTTTATTTTCCCTGATAGTAAACTCCTTAAGACTAGACTTTTCTTCACAACAAAAGTTTAATTTCTACTTTCCTTGTGTATGTGATAGACATTTCTTTATATATATATTTTTTTATATATATATAAAAAATATATATTTTATATATATATATTAATATTTAAATATATATATATATTTTTTTTTTTTTTTTTGTCTTTTCGAGACAGGGTCTCCCTGAACCCCAGCTGGTCCTGGACAATCGCTCTGTAGCAGGCATGGCCTTGACCTCCACAAAGATCCCCTGCCTCTGCTTCCCAAGTCCAGATAATGCGTGCACCACCACCTCGGCAAATTTTTTTTTTTATTATTATTACTTTTAAGGGATTACAAATACGAGCACAGTTTGTTTTCAGGTCACATTGAACATTGCTCAGATTTGCCATACAATTATGTAATTTGTGTTAGCATCACAGATGAAGGATACCCTTCGTCCTTTGTTTTTCTGGGACTGTGTTACTTCACCCCAGATGATATCTTCTAGCTCCAGCCCAATTTACCTGCAAAGCTCATGATGTCATCTTTCTTACTGCTGCATAAGAACTCATTGTGTAGATTCAACCATTTCTTTTACCACTCGTTCAGCCTGAGGGGCCATCCCGACGGCCCTGGGTTCAGCTCCTTGCTATTGTGAAGAGAGCTGCAAGAAAACCCAGATGTGATGTGTGTCTCTGTGGTAAGATGAGCCTTGTGGTCTATTGCCAGCGAGTGGTCATGGCTGGGTCAGGTGGCAAGTTCATTCCAAGTCTTCCAAAGGTTCTCCCACACTGCTTTCCATAGTGGTGCATTGAGTCTTCCATTCCCACAGCAGTGATGAGTGTTCCCTTTCGCCATAACCTCCCATTTCTCCGTAACCTTCTATTTAGCCTTGCCCTGTGATCTGCTGCTTCAGGTTGGTCTGGAGATCCTCCCCCATTTCTTTTTTTTTCTTTCATTTACACCTTTTATTCATGGAGTTTTTGTCATTTCATACATCATTTTCCAATTCAGGATCAGGCATATTATTTCTCTTTCCTTCCCCCCCACCCCCACCCCTCCCAGATCATGTATTCTGCCATAATGTCCTGATTTTCAGGTTTTTTTTTCATTTTTTAGCTATAAGTGATAATCCCTGAGTGATAAGCATCCTTCGTGCAAAACCCAATCTACAGACTGTTGTGCCCAACCCCCACAGTCCCACCATCACAGTGGGGCGGTGACAGGTTGTTTGTTCAATCAAGTTGATCAAATAGTTCCAGGGGACTACATCGCTGTACGTTTCAGCGTTCACCCCAATTCGCAGCCTTATAATTCTACCATCCCCCTCTTCCGCAGATTGTTCCCAGGACTTAGAAAAGGGGCACAGCGTGGATGGAAGTAAAACCGTCCTCTCTCTCTGGAACTCTGTTGTTTGGACTCTGGTCAATTGTGGCTGTTTCCTTTCATGGGCTGACAGTTTGTCAGGATTAACCTTTCTTCCTACTAATGAAGCACAAGTGATTAGATATATAGTATTTAAGAGCACTAATGTTATGGTAGGTTACTTTGGCCATAGACACATATGTTTGGATGATAAAATGTCACCAACTTAACGGCTGAGAAGGAAAAGATACGCTTTGCATTGAGTAGGATGTACCAAAAAGGGCAACTGAAAGTTGACCCGTTCTGAACATTGAAAGGAAAGAAAGCTCCTCAGTATGCCATAAACATCGAACTCTTTGTGGATCCTACTTGTAACACCTATTTCAATGAGTCCTACTGAAACTTCTACCTTTAGTGCCAACACGGTTTTGATATGAATTTCTTAGCCCCCCCACATAGAACAAGGAGAATATGAGATGATGATGCTCCATTCTCCAACTGTAAATTGGAGGACTTCTATTGTGAGGTAATCTCTTATAAAAGCCCAGTAAAAATGCCTTCTTTCATTGACTAATAGACATAAGAACTGTGAAAAGGATTATTACTCTGTCAGAACCAATATAAATACTCAAAGTCCTTGGGCTATGCACTGAGGCAAAGTATATTAACTGCAGGGCTCTGACATCAGCAATGGTTGTCTCTACCCGGGCACGTTGGCCGGGGATCCAAGGCCCCACAAAAAGGTAAGGGCTCCTGCCCCTAATTGGGATACCTGCAGGAGGGAGGCATAAGACCCTGCTGGCCGAAAGACCTGACGTTAACATGGGAGGGTATGTATTGAGACCACAATTGCACAAGTGTACAGATGCCTCTGGGAATGGCCAGAGAGTGTACCAAAAGGCCACTAAACCAATAAAGCAAATACAGGTCTCCCTGAGTCAAGTAAAGACTCCACCGTCGCACCAGCTGACACCTCACCTGCCTGGACTTACTGGCAGCAGAGGCAGCCATGTGCCTGTATATCCCAAATCTAATTGACTATTGGCTCTCTCCTTGGAGGAATAACCCATGGGATGATGCCCAGCAAGCCTACATCCTGTACAGGTTAGGAGATGTTATAACGCCACGTAAGACCCTGTCACATTTATCAGGGGGAAAAATGTAATTCATGGATTTACCATTTCTTAAATATGTATCAGATCCTGAATGACAGTTAAGCATTGTGAAGACTTCTATAGCCCGTGTTCTCTCTCTCTCTCTCTCTTCTCTCTCTCTCTCTCTCTCTCTCTCATATATAACATATAATATCTATATGTATATATATATACCAAATACTTAGTAGACATGTTCAATCAGTTAATTACAAGTACTGCTTTTCTGAAAACTAAGAGCATTCTCTCTCTATTTCTTCTCTCTCTCTCTCTCTCTCTCTCTCTCTCTCTCTCTCTCTCTCTCTCTCTCTCTCTCTCTCCCCATTTGGTTTTTAAAGACCAGGCTTTACTATGTAGCTCAGTATGTCCTTGAATCTCCCTGCCCTTACCTCCTAAGTACTGAAGGTAGAGATATGTACTTCCACATTTATTTTAACACTTACTTTAAAATAACAACAACACTGTCAACATCTTTAATTTCATGGATGGGGGATATAAACAAGCCAAATTTATGGAATGATAAAATTCAAGAGAAGTATCAAAAAATCTGTCACCTGGCTGAGGAGATGGCTCAGACCCAAATTCTGCTCCCTCGAGCCTGTGTAACATACAGGAGCAGCAGTGCACAGCTGCAGTTTCTGTGTTGGTAGATAGAGGAGCATCACAGGTGATTTCTGGAGAGCCTGCCTAGCCAAATCATCAAGTTCCATGTACAGTACGAGATACTCTCCCCAAATTAAGGTGAACTTCAGCTATACATGTGCACTTGTATATTTATTATATGTGTATTTTTCAGTAAGTTTTGAACTAACAGATTTTCCTCTGTTTTTTCATACCATCTAAGTATTACTTATGTCTCCTCTCACTTCCCCTATATAGCTCTCCCAATAATTTCCCCAGTTGAGTTCCCATCTCTTTTCCATGTTCACCATTTAATAATACCCGTCTCCTCCTAGCCCTCTCTCTCTAACTCCTTCTTCCCTTTTATCCCCATGATTTCCTTTCATTTTCTTGGTTCCCATGGTTACAACAAGATATATACTATCTAGGATTTTAGAGCTAAGATCTACAAATGACAGAGACTATGTATCACTTATTTTCCTGAATCTGTGTTACCTTACCCAGTATAACAGTTTCTCATACCATCCATTTACCTGCAAATTTCATGATTTCAGTTTTCTTTTAAAAATTTTATTATTTTTATTAAATATGTGTGTGTTCGTGTGTATTGCCTGCATGTATGTAAGTGTACCCATGTCATGCAATGCCCATGGAGGTCAGAAGAGGACATCAGATTGCCCTGGAACTGGAGTTACAGATGGTTGTTTGCCACCATATGGGAGTTGGGTCCTCTGCAAAAGCAGCAAGTGCTTTTAACCACTGAGCCACTTCCCCAGCTCCAATTTTATTTTTCTTGACCATTGAGTAGAACTCCACTCTAAAAATGTATCACATTTTCATTATCCCTTCATCAGTTAAAGGACATTTAGGTTATTGACATTACCTAGCTACCATGAAAAGAGAAGAAACAAACATGGCAGTGAAAGTGTCTCTGTAGTAGGATGATTGGCTTTGGTATAGGTCAAGGATGCGGTTGGACCCAGTCATATGGTGCATGTGTATAGCTGAGGGCTATGTATCAAAAATACAGTGGCAGACGGGAGAGTAGCCTCCCTTTGAGTCAAGGTAGTTCAAGAGCCTCCAAACATAACACAAGCTATTGCCACAGCCCTTGATTGCCCTTCGGAACTTGAATGTAAGAACCTATTGCTGAAGAACAGGCTATACTTTGGGCACGGGACTTGAGCAATGGAGCTGAAACTCACCTGGAAGCCTCCTCCCTGAAGACTAGCGCACATGCTACCAGAAGATGCTATAAGAACTGGCAAAGGAGAAAAGCAATCAATGCTCCTATGTAGCTGTTATACCTAATAAACAACAATTGGCCCAGCAAACTATTACTATTGGTGCAGTAGGGGCATTTTTATCTAAGGAGTAATCAACAGCTAACTAGTTAGAAATAAGGGCCTGTCAATTGGAGGGAACTCATGTGTGACACTATAAATATAGCCAAGTACCCATGGCTGGAGAGGTCACAGATCCTAGAGAAAAACCTAATTTTGGCATGTCCCTATACCGATTTAATTCCTTACTTTATTCTAACCATGCATCTTCATATTTACAGACAAGCGTACATTTCACCACTCCTCAAAGGAGCTTCTTTTTGCAACAAATGGAGACTATTACAGAGTTCCAGAATTTGTCAAATGCAGAGAAAAGGGTCTGTGATAAACTTAACTCTAAGTAACACACCTTCAATACAACCTCTACACATGGGATAAAGGAATCTCTCAACTCTCACCAGAGAAGTTTCCTTATGCAGCAGATGGTGATTAACACAGAAACACACAGTTAGCCAATGTCTAGAAAATAAGAGGTCACAGAATTCTCCATGAATAGGAAGCCTACTTCAGACCTCTGCATCACAGAACTCAGGGATCATGGCAGAAGAAACAGTGGAAAGACTCTAAGAGCCAGAGGGTTTGGGTGACCTCAAGGAAACAGAGTCTTCCACACAGATGGTCAGCCACTCATATGAACTCATAGCAGTGGTGACAGCAGGCAGAAGCCCTGTGCAAGCTTAAACAAGACCAAAATCCCAGCATTGACATGGGGAGGTAGGTATGAAATTGTAACCCGATCTAAGGACCTTTGAGAAATTTATGACTGTTTGGAGAGGGAGAGACAGTGTCTTACAGGAATGGGATTCTTTAAATATATATTTGAATGAGAGTGCATTAAATTGGGCAGGGGCAGTAGGATGAGGTCTAAATAGGGGAGGGGATTTAAACACCATCAAACTGTATTGTATAAAAATGGTAAAAATTCAGTAAAAATATAAGGTAGAACACAATTGAAGAAGTTACCCAACACCAATCCCCTGTCTCCACATGTACATGCTCACACATATGTACATGAATTACTGTGGAGAGCAGGTGTGGCGAGGGTCCCAGGATGGCGCCCGAGACTTTAGCCAAGTCTTATGACTAACACCTGATTCCCTCCTACCTCTAAGTAAAGCCACGCTCACCGTTCAAGCTGCGCAGGTGCACCCTGTATGCAAGATCAGGCCAGATGATACCAATAGACTGAGGCCACGTAACCTGGGCTGGGAAGAGGGATAAATAGAGGGACTTTCTGGTCTTGAGAAGAGAAGCTTGGAAAAAGAGAAGCTTGGAGAAAAGATGTGCCTGAATAATAAACCGCTTTGAGAAGAACCAGCTAGAGGTGCTTTGTTTCTGCAGTTTCATACAAGTGCTCCCTACAAATTACAAATAAAAAAATTTAAAAATAAAAATTCTGTCATTAAATTTAACAGGTAGCATTTTATAAATACACATATGGTTTCATTTCTCTGAAAATAATTTAAGGTCATTGTTCTTAGTTACTTTCAATGATCATTATTTAAAATATAGCCAAATACTTTTTCCCTTTTTTTGGTATTTTTGAGACAGGGTCTCCCTTTTAGTACCAGCTGTCCTGGAGCTTGCTCTGTACACCAGGCTGGGCTTGAATTCACAGAGATCTGCCTACCTCTACCTCCCGAGTTCTGGGATTAAAGGTGTGCGCCACCACGCCCTGCTCAAATACTTTTTCTATTCCTCCAGACTATCTTGTTGAAGATTGACTAGAGTCAGGATTTGACATATATGGCAGACTATATGAAGTCCAGTGAGAGGGTTCAAGGGCCATGGATGGGGGTAGGGGTTTAAATTCAATTAAGGAACTGTGGTATGAAATGCACAAAAACTCAACAAAAATATTTTTAGAAGGAGTCAGGACTGAAACACATCAAGTACAGCATTGTATTTAGAGTGAACATATTTGCAATCCATCTCTCCTGTTACACTGTGTCATCTGTGACTCACACTGCATCATAGACTGTTAACTCATGTTGCATCTAATTAAACTAATAAAATTGTAGGGCGACTTATAATAGAAAGTGACTTTTCTTTATTACTTGTTAAGAGTTATTGACTCAGAGAGTAATAGATTCAGATAAAAATAACTACCTATCTTTGGATTGACCAATAGAAAAGCCACTGGACCCATATGGCTGATTAAATTTAAAATGATTAAGATTAAATAACTCTACACCAAGGCTCCTCAATTGCAGTGGGATATTTCAAACTTGTAGTTGCCACATGTAGATGTTGAGTATTGCTTTAGGCATTATACACAGAACATTTCCATTATCTTACAATATTCTACTGTGTTCTGATAGATTCAACTATCTCTCAATGTGATAGCTAAATGGATATTAGATAGTTAAATCTCTTCTAAAAATTCAATTATTGGTCCATAGATACCAAATGGTGTAGTCAAGGTCATGACATTTTAAAAACTCGCTTTAGTAGGACCTAAATTGTAAATGATGGTGTACATTCTTATGAGTCAAACTTAAACCAAAGCCCATCCTCCACTGACTATTCTGTTGCTCTATGCTTTTTTTTTCAGTTCAAAAGAGTTCTTTTTATGTAATGTATTTATATGTTTAGTTTATTGCTGTGTGCCTGCTAAACTTATCTGTTGTGGTAACTTTTATGCAAATTCAGTTCATATTTCTCCATCCATGATCATGACATTTGTAATGATAGATAATTTTATATCTTCGTTTCCAACCAGTTGGCCTTTTCTTTATTTATTTAAGATTATTTATTCAGTTAGAAGCTCCAGGTAAGCATTGAATAGAAGCTTTAAAATTGAACATTTTGTCTTATCCATTAACTTAGAAGTATAAAACCTTTCATTAGTAACCATGACATTATCTGTAAGTTAGGTATTTGTGTCTGCCAATACATCGATTGATTCCCTATATGCATGTAAATATGTGAATTGTGGAGGATGGTTGGGCAATCTCTAAAATGTTCCGCCTTCATATCTGATGCTAGAGGTAGAAGTCAATAGGTCAGACAGAGAAAAAGATTAAAATAAAAGAGGGAGGCTATTGATAAACTAACTACAAACATGGGCAGCAACCTTCACAAAAGAGCTGAACCTGGGCAGAAGTTAGGTTTTCTCAACCTTGATGATGTGCATCTAGGAGGAGAAGCTGCTGCTCTTCATTACAAAGCTGAACACACTCTTGAGGCAGATATTAGCGAATCTGTAGGGGGATTCATTAAAAGCTGAAGTATGAAGCAATTGCAGGTCTGGCTGGCCACTGTCTCCTAACGATGTAAGGCACTTGTGCAGCAAGCTGAGGTTGCATTTCAGTGACCTCCAAGTCTCATGTACAGATGCCTCTTATGAATGCATCTACAAAGAGGAAAAAAGCTAGTGGAAACATAATTGGATTCACTCACATTGATATGTTAGGAAGCCCATATACCTGCTATTGTTAATTTGCTTAAGCATCTTAGTGTGTACATGTGTTGAATTTTGTCATATGAATCTTCTGCATCTTTCAAGATCATGATATATAGTTGTTTTCCTGTTTATTTGTTTGCTTGCCTGCTTTTATTTTGCACAGGGTCTTCCATAGCTCAGGCTGGTCTTGAACTCACTAAAGTAGCAGGGGATAACTTTGAATTTCTGATAACACTGCCTCTAACTCATAAATTTCAAGATAATAGGTAGATACAAAATTTCTCAGTTTATCCAGCACTGGAAGTCAAACCCAGAATTTCATGAAAGCTAAGCAAGCTCTGTACAGTCTGAGCAACATACCCGACCGCAAAGTCTCTTCTTTGTTCTATTTTAATGATAAATTATGCTGAAAGAAATTTGCTTTGTGAGCATATTCTTCACTTCATTATGTTAATATAATTATGAATGTGTTTCATTAATACTTGGAAATTTTTCCTTATTTACTCCTGAAAGACATTAAAGGTTTTTATTTTTCTTTAGGGACGGTAAACTTTCAGTCTACAGTTGTTGGAAGTTTGGTAGCTTTTCCTTCTAGGTGCTTTATAGACTTCTCCAATAAACCCACCTGATCCAGAGTTTTTCTATATGAAAGTTTTAAAGGAAAAATTCAATTTTGTTTTGCTTGTTGGAGATCAGACATGGCATTTGTTACAAATCTAAATATATACTTGGGTCTATTTTTACAGGATTTTTTTAATCTCTTAGAATTTGGGGCTGGAGATATGGATCAGTGATTAAGAGTGCACACTGGTCTTTTAGAGGAAGCAGGTTCTATTTCCAGGGTCCATGTTAAGTGGCCTACAACTGCTTGTAACTCTTACCCTGGTATATCTGATGTCCACTTCTGGAGTCTGAGGGTACCTGCACTCACACATACACATATTAATACACAGAGACGCACACATAGACATAATTAATAATAAAAGAAATTTTAAATAAAGCAAATAAGGGGCTGCAGAGATGGTTCAGATCTTAAGAACAGTTTCTGTTCTTCCAGAGGTCTTGGGTTTGATTCCCTGCACTCACATGGTGGCTAACGTCCATAACTCCAGTTCCAGGGAATTTGACACCCTTCTCTGTTCTTCACAGGGATTGAATGACACACACAGCTGCTCTTACGTACAGGTAGGCATAACACTCAAAGACATAAATAAATCAAAAAAGTAAATTAAAAATCTCTCAAGGTTAATGAGTAAATTTAGCAAGGTGAAAGGATATAAGATAAACATAAAAGTACTTTTATTTGTTGGGGACTGCACATGGGTGTATGCAAAATAAAGACACAATACCATCTATTTTTGTTCAGAAAAGAAAATAGAAATAAATGAATGTTGAAAACTGATAGAATTAAATGGAAATATGAATAAATGAAGAGACGCATACTAAGTCCCTGGGTTAGGATATCTCTGTGAGTTCAAGGCCAGCCTGGTCGACAGAGTGAGCTCCAGGATAGCTGGGACTAAAGGGAGACCCTGTCTCGAAAAAATACCAAAAAAAATAAATAAATAAATAAATAAAAGATCTCAACATTCTCCTTAAATGAGTCAAAACCATAATGCAATTTATTTTTCTTCTTTTTTCTTTTTTCCTTTTTTGGTATTTTTGAGACAGGGTCTCCCTGTAGCCCCAGCTGGCCTGGAACTCACTCTGTAGACCAGGTTGACCTTGAACTCACAAAGATCCTCCTGCCTCTGCCTCCCAAGTGCTAGAATTAAAGGCGTGCACCACCATGCTCAGCCGTAATGCAATTTCTATCCAAGTTTCAACAAGGTGTATTTTAGAAACTGGATAAGATTACTATTTTTTTAAATTATTTTTGAGCATTTCATTTATGCATTTCTTTTTATTTTTTAATTTTTTTTTATTTCTGTATGTGTATAAATGTACTGTCTGCATGCGAGTGTGTGCACCCTTGTCGTGCAATGCCGCAGAGGTCAGAAGAGGGTGTTGGATTCCCCTGGAACTGGAGTTCTCCTGGAATTGGAGTTTCAGACGGTTCTCGCCGCCATGTGGGTGCTGGGGATCGAACCCGGGTCCTCTGTAAGAGCGGTCGGTGCTCTTAACTGCTAGGCCATCTCTCTAGCCCCTATGCATTTCTTACAACAGTGCTTAATCAAATTTAGACCCTCTCCCCGCTCCATGCTCCCCAACCACCCACCAGATCCAATGTATTCCTCCATATATGTTCAGTCATATTCAGACAAGCATTTATACCCAGAGGTTCTTCAGCACAAATCCACCCATCAAGGAAGCTTAATTTTGCAACAGATGGAGGCTGATACAGAATCTGAGCACTGGTCAGACACAGAGAATATATGCCTGAGAGAAGCCCAGTCCAAGGTGATACATCTACAATTGAACCTCTACACTTAGGCTCATGGAACATTGTGGAACAAGTAGAGAAAACAAGCACATCTCTCAACTCTCAGCAGTGAAGCTTCCTTATACAACAGAGTACACAGACATAGAAGGACACGACTGGCCATGTTTTAAATAAGAGACTGCAGAGTATGTATCCCTGGAGAGGACTCTTATATTAAACCCTATAGCTCAGGGGCCATTTCAGAAGAAAGGGTGGAAAGATTGAGTCAGGGCTGGTTCATGAGCACAGGGAAGAGGAGGCTTTCAGGCCACTGGAAGCTTGCACAAGTGAACTTGTGGCAAT
This sequence comes from Rhizomys pruinosus, assembly GCA_009823505.1. Taxonomy (NCBI): domain Eukaryota; kingdom Metazoa; phylum Chordata; class Mammalia; order Rodentia; family Spalacidae; genus Rhizomys; species Rhizomys pruinosus. The sequence goes on along the minus strand of VZQC01008050.1, from coordinate 5,023,380 downwards.
GGTGGCCTGGAGCATAGGACCCATGCCAACTCAATCAGACAAGGTGCCAGAGTGGAGTGAAAGAAATGGGTAATGGGCTGGCCCTAGACTGGGAACTATTTTTAAAATTATATGTAAATGTAACACTGTAACAAACATTAAAAACTAAAGTAGAAGGAATATATCTAGCACAATAAAAACATTTGGTTGAAGTACAGTAACTTAGACGTTATTGTATTGGTGGAAGGTTGGAAATAATGATGTTACAATGTGGAGCCCAGAAATAGATAACACAAATGTGCCTGGCTGATATTTCACAAGCCTAGGAAAATTGAACACTGGAGCAAATTAAATGTGTGTAAGTAGAATGTAAAACATTTTTTCCTCATTCTTTTGAGCTTATACTACTCTAAAATATGGAATGTAAAACTTTTAAATAAACAGCACTGAATTAAATGAATGACTATGTTGAATATATAGAGAATGTACATTTATCAATCTCTGATTGCCAATCTCATCCAAAAATCACGTTCAAATATGAAAAGTAATACAATAAAAATTTAAAGGAAAATCTAAACTATTTCTCTGACCATTAAGAACTAAGACTTCTTCACAAAACAGAAAAAGTTAAGACAAATGAAGATAAATTGGGCAATGTTTCAGTTAAGAACTACTCATCTATATATATAAGAGAATTAAAGTGGGATCAAAGAGATGGCTCGATGTGCACTGCTCTTCTAGAGGACCTGAGTTTCCCCTAGAAGGAACCTGTTTTCCCATGTGTATGTGCATAGTTATACACAGACACACATGCACACACATAATTAAAAATTAAAAAGAAAAGAAAACATAAAATGACTTCTTCAAGAAGGGGAGAAAATCTTTGCAGCAGATACCCAGGGTGCGAGTTGTACTTGGAATCTCAGGACAATTCTCCTAGTAGTCTTGATCCAATCCAGTTCTCCTTGATTTTTGCTTATATTTCTCAAGAATAACTGTAAATTTGCTGTGAACGAAATAATCCGAGATAAGAGGGAACTATGTGGAATAGCCTAGACTCTGTTTCATTTCCTCTAGGAGAGAATGTTCTTTTGCATTGTGGTCCAGGTGACCCCCAGGTGTGAGAGCCAGAGTTGATTTCTTTTCAGAGACTCTGAGTTGTTATACAAATGAAATATCTCAAGGTGAGATTTCATCTAGTTGGTATAATTTTTCTGAGTTTTGGAAACCAGCTATGATAAAGCCTAAGCTTCTGTTGCTCTTTACTCTCTATTCATGAATAATATACATATTTCAGATGGTATGTGTGTATGTGTGTTTGTGTGTATATGTGTTTGTGTGTGTTTTGTCTCTCTCATCTGACCCATCAACGCATAATGAACCTGGTTGATAAGAATATAGGAAGAATTCTTAAAGTAGGCAGATCAGTGCACACCCTTAATCCTAACATTTGGGGGCTGAAGACAGGAATATCAGATGTTCAAGTTCTTTCTCAGCTACATAGCCAGTTCAAAGCTAGCTTGGGATACATGAGACTGTCTCAGAAGAAGGAAAGAAAGCGGAGAAAGAGGCAGAAAATTGGACTGAGAAATGGTGTATAGGTTGCATAAAAATTCAATACAATATTATATAAAAAAGAGATGGAAAAGAAAAAAAACCCTGTAAATATACTTCTAAATATTCAATCAGCATTAAAATTAAGGACTGACTGGGGATATGGCTCAGTGTTTAGAGGACTTGTCTTGGATGCTCAGGACCAGCACCACCAGCAGCTCCAAATTTTCAACTTCATTAGTCATCTGATAAATGCAAATTAAAATTATAATAATTTGTATCTACATATCTACCCTATTGCCTGTGTTAAAGAACAGAGAAGCGTTGGCAAGATTGGGAAGAAACTGAAATAGTATACACTGACTATCAACTGTATAAGTCAGATGAATAAAATATCCTAAATTACTTGCCAAGTACCAAATATTAACTAATAAGCAATTTTTTTTTTTGGGTCTTTTTGAGACAGGGTCTCCCTGTAGCCCCAGCTGGCCTGGAACTCACTCTGTAGACCAGGCTGCCTTTGAACTCACAAAGATCCGCCTGCCTCTGCCTCCCAAGTGCTAAGATTAAAGGTGTGCGCTACCACGCCCGGCTTTTTTTTTTTTTTTTTTTTTTTATGTGTATGAATGTATTGTCTGCATGCAGGTCTGCGCACCCGTGTCGTGCAATGCCGCGGAGGTCAGAAGAGGGTCTCGGATTCCCCTGGAACTGGAGTTCTCCTGGAACCGGAGTCACAGACGGTTCTCAGCCGCCATGTGGGTGCTGGGGATCGAACCCGGGTCCTCTGCAAGAGCGGTCGGCGCTCTTAACCGCTAGGTCATCCCTCCAGCCCCAGCAATTTGTAAAGTAAGGAGGAAGTCATTTGTCTTTGGAAGAAAATATGTGCAAGGGTCATAATGGAGCCTTACACAATGTTGGTAAAGTTTGGTTTCATGGTATGGGTGCTGGTTATATAAATGGAATTAGTTATATAAATGGAATCACATGTCAACCTGCATATGCATAAGACCTGAAGTTTTTTCCATATCCAGAGTGTATCAGTAACATGTTTTCAAAGGCAATTTAAAACTTTCAGACTATTAAAGAGTACTGACTTTCCCTTTTCCCAGAAGCTATAATAAATTCACAAAAATCAATTTTCAAAACTAAATAAATAAGATTGTAATTTTTAAAAGCATTTGTTAATGCTTGTATGGAAATACATTTTTTCAAATATGAGAAAATCAAGACATACTTCCTTATCCACATTAAGTTGTGTGTAATTTTAGCTACGTGTGATCTGCCCAGTGTATTTCCATAATGAAGGTTCATTACATTCAGGTCTCTAATATCTTAAGATCTTACTTTAATTAGCTGAGAAGCATTGTTATGTAGCTAGGCTAGGGTTAGAGAATGTCCTGTCTTCCTAGTTGTATGCTGTTAGGTCTTTTATCAAATTACAGCAGAGATTTCTCTTTGATTGCCTTTGCTCACAATTCCTGCAGCTACTGCCAAGCACTGCCTCATACCCAGCACAGACACAATCCTCCGATTTATTTCCCAAGCTCAATAGACATGAGTTAGTCTCTTATGAGTTTTCTGACTTTATTGAAGTTTTTCAAATAATGGAGGGAGTTTGAAGAATGGGATGGAAAAAGTAATCTTAAAGTTGTATGAAGAAGCATTTGTTCTTAAAGTCCATCAGTTACTTTTGCAAAGAACAGTTTTAGGTTCACAACAAAGTTGAGTGAAGCACTTTCCATTGACTTTCTGCCCCTAAGCATACACAGCGTTTCCAGACATCAGAAACATTCACCAGCACGGAAGGTTTGTTACAATAAAAGAAAAAAAAAAAACTGTACCTAGGTGGACACTCTTATCCCCTGAAGCCCATCGATACATTAGTTTTTCACTCTTGGTAAAGTATTTATATTATCTGTGCACGCATACAGAGTATATGATTATAGCAACATACAGAGCTGTTTAATACCTAGAGTCCTTCAGTTTCCAAAAACATTCAATTGAGTCTTATATTTTATCCATTTTTATAGCCCCCTTTTTTTCCTTTGATTTTTTTTTGAGACAGGGTCTCCCTTTAATCCCAGCTGGTCTGGAACTCCCTATATAGTCCAGGATGACCTTGAACTCACAGAGATCCACCTGCCTCTGCCTCCCAAGTGCTGGGATTAAAGGCGTGGGCCACCAAGCCAGGCTGTAGCCCCTTTTAATTGCTGAATTTAGACCACTGCCTTCTAGTTATTATTGATACCCCTGGTTTAATACTCGCCCTATGTGTGACTCTTTTAGTCTGGCTTTCTTCCTACATGAGTCTCCCGGTTTCTTGCTGTCTCTATGATTTTACATGAGTATTTTGTATGATTCTGTCTTCCCCTTTCTTATTATGTTACCTGTGCTTCATGCTGTTGTACAGTTAGTGATGTACATTTACTTCTAACTATGCCCACTTTCAAATAAAACTTCACAGGCACTGCAAGTACCTTACAATAAGAACCTAATCATTACCCCAAAGTCTACTCACTCAGTGTGTAAGCATAATCAGATATTTGGTGAGACTATTATTTTGAATGTATTGTTTTTTGTTAGGTATAGTGAGAAGAAGTTCTTATTTTACCTTTACTTATTCCTTCTGGCTCTTTCTTTATGTAGATCTGAGATTCAGACCAACATGCCTTTCCTTTAAGCTTCTCTCAACACTTCTTTTAAAGTAGGTTTATTGGCAACAAGATCTTTCAATCTTTGTTTTTTTCTGAGAAAGCATTTCTCCTTCACTTTTGAAAGATAATTTCCCAGGTACAGAATTCTATGTTGCTGCTGTTCTTCTCTCAGGACTATAAATATTTTCCTTTTCTCTCTTCTTGCTGGCATGGTTTTATAAAAGTTAGATATGGTCCTTTATTCCTCTATAGGAAAGATGTTTTCTCCTCTGGTTTAAAGAATGATTTTTCCTTTATTTTTTAATCTTTTTGAAGTTTCAATATGTGTGTCTAAGTGTGTCTCTTTGGAGTTTATCCAAAATCTGTACTTTAAGCCTCTTGACCCCATGATATGTTTTATTATGCTATCTGGGGGGGGGATTATCAGTCATTATTGCTTCAATTATTTCTTCTGATTTTCTCTCTTTTTCTTCTCCTTCTTCTGCCATTATCAGATGTCACATCTTCTATAGTTCTCCCAACCAAAGATCTTGGATACTCTGCCAGACTGTAAACTATTTCTATTGGAGACATTTTATTAATAGACATGCACAGAAAATCCAGAGACCATAGGTACAGGAAAAAGTATAGAGTCCACGCTGTAATTGTACAAACTGGAGAAGGAAAATAAAATCAAATTCCCCTCCATCTCCATTTTGTGTCTTACTATGAAGACCTTGCCTCCATACTTTCTTTTACTCCTCTGTCATAATCTTTTTTTTTAATAAACAAAGGCCAATTAAAATATTGACTTTACAATTGCACTAATTCTCCCAATATAAATACAGTTGCTATGAAAAATTGCATACAGGGAACCTTTTAAAAAGAATCCTTTTCCACTAAGATCATAAATAAGAATAATAAAAAAGATTCATATGGATCTTTTTAAAAATTTTTTATTATTTATTTCTGTATGTGTATAAATGTACTGTCTGCATGTAGGTCTGTGCACCCGTGTCGTGCAATGCCGCGGAGGTCAGAAGAGGGCGTCGGATTCCCCTGGAACTGGAGTTCTCCTGGAATTGGAGTTTCAGACGGTTCTCGGCTGCCATGTGGGTGCTGGGGATCAAACCCGGGTCCTCTGTAAGAGCGGTCGGCGCTCTTAACCACTAGGCCATCTCTCTAGCCCTATGGTTCTTAATTATAAATACGTTTAAAAATGAACTATTGAATGAATTTTGTTAACGTGAGTGTTGAACTTGTCTTTGTCCAAGAATATTACTTGACTGATAATTTTTCTAAATTAAAAAGCTATTGCACAAAATATTTGAAGTGGTAAAATTTAAATTTGAAGTGGTAAAATCTATACGGCACATAAGGAAATGTAGGACTTCCTTATACATAAAGTATAATTGAACACCTTTGTGCCCAGCTTTGTAAGGGACCTGTGAAGTAAAAGAGTATACTTCAAACACAATTGTAAGGATAAAGATATTTACTCTGTTAGTGAAGAAAGAAATGTCTAAATATGTCTAAATAAGATTACTAAATTATGTATAAGAACTGTCTGTCTGAAGTGTAATAAATTATATTATCAATATTTGCTGGTTAACCTCTAACTTAAAGGGCTATAAAATATGTGCACATTTATCAGGTGTGGCTTGTTAGTCAAATATACTGTGACCACAAAGTTACACCTCTAAGAGCATCAGAGGAGAGCTGAGCAGAGTGCCTACGAGCTGACAGCACATCAAAGCTCTCATTCCTGAGTCTCGCTTGGTCTAGATGAAGCCTTTCAGGTCACCTTGTTTTCTCCATCAGTATATCTGAGGGGGGTGATTCAGAAAAGAGAAGCAAAAACTCCCCTCCTCTGCACAAATCCACTGCATGTTTATTTACAATATACAACCCAGACAGGCTGGGTACAGCATACTAAAATAATTGCTTAGGTAGGAAATCGCAACATAGCAGCCCCAAAAGACCTTCATTTATCTTCCAGCTAGTAAATTCCATCAGTATGCTTAAAGGAGGTCAAAATGGTCTGAGGTGTCCCCAAGGAGGATAAAAACAGAGAAGCAGACCCCAATCTAACCCTGTCTTTCCCATGTGGACTATAAACAGTGCTTCTGTGAATACTGTAGAGTTTGTTTCTAGTACTGGTAAGTAATATATTTTTAAAGGCGAATCATGATTTCGGCACAAATATATAAATGACACAAGCTCAAAAATTTGCATAGTTGACTGACTAATTATAATTAGCCAATAAGCCAAACATTTGACTAGTACAAAGAATAATTCAAATAATTCAAATACACTCATCTATAAGCAGTCAGAAATACTGAAATAGATTATAAAAATACTAAACTGGTCAACATTAACTGGAGAGTAAGAAGTTTCTTTCCACAAGATTAAATTCATAAGCATTCTGTGCTAATTAGTTTGGGTCAATTTGACAGAAACTAGAGTGGCCTGGGAAGGAGGAACTTCGTTTCAGAAATATCTTCCATAATACTGGCCTGTGAACAAACCTGTGAAGCATCTTCTTAATTGTTACATGATGTAGGAGGGCCCAGCCCACTATGAGCAGTGTCATCCCTGGGCGTGTAGGCTTGGCTGTATAAACATAAGCCAGAAAGCCAGGAGCACAAGCCAGTAATCACCATCCCTCCATGACCTCTCTGCTTCATCATCCTCCATGATCTCTGCTTCAGCATCCTCCATGATCTCTGCCTCATCATCCTCCATGATCTCTGCCTCATCATCCTCCATGATCTCTGCCTCATCATCCTCCATGATCTCTGCTTCAGCATCCTCCATGATCTCTGCCTCATCATCCTCCATGATCTCTGCTTCATCATCCTCCATGATCTCTGCCTCATCATCCTCCATGATCTCTGCCTCATCATCCTCCATGATCTCTGCTTCATCCTCCTCCATGATCTCTGCTTCATCATCCTCCATGATCTCTGCCTCATCATCCTCCATGATCTCTGCCTCATCATCCTCCATGATCTCTGCCTCATCATCCTCCATGATCTCTGCTTCATCATCCTCCATGATCTCTGCCTCATTTCCTCCATGATCTCTGCCTCATCATCCTCTATGATCTCTGCCTCATCATCCTCTATGATCTCTGCCTCATCATCCTCTATGATCTCTGCCTCATCATCCTCTATGATCTCTGCCTCATCATCCTCCTATGATCTCTGCCTCATCATCCTCCTATGATCTCTGCCTCATCATCCTCCTATGATCTCTGCCTCATCATCCTCCATGATCTCTGCTCTCATCATCCTCCATGATCTCTTCAGCATTTTCCTTGATCTCTAGTTCAGCATCTTCCATGGTCTCTGTTTCATTGTCCCTCCTAGCACTTTTGTAATTTCAGACTAACAGGAATGGTTTATATAATATGAGATAAATGAATATATAGATATCATATATACTATAGTCCCGATATATATATTTATGCTATATATATATATTGATATATATATAATATATATAAATCTATAGATATATATGTTGTGTGTGTGTGTGCGTGTGTGTGTGTGTAGTGATTCATTGTAGGCCCCTGGATAATTTCAAGAAATTATTGAGTCTACTCACCAAAAAGACCAATTGCAAAATTAACATATTTTTACTTTACGCCCATCTGGTCTACAAAATAGGAAGGGACTTGAAAATCAATGAGGGTTGGGGCTGGAGAAATGGCTTAGTGTTTAAGAGCATGTATTGTTCTTGCAGAGGACCCAAGTTCAGTACCTAACACCCACATCTGTCTACTCCCTATCACCTGTTACCCCAGCTCTAGAGAAGCCTAGGCTATGTTCTGGCCTCTGGAGACACCTGCACTCATATGTACATACCCACACACATAAACACAGAATTAAAAATAAAACAAATCTTTAAAAATATCCATCATGTGGCAAATGACAAAAATAAATCATGCCTTCATAGCTTTTATAGTTTGGATCTTGAATGTTCCTCCAAAGTCCTGAATCAAAGAATTGAACCAAATGTCTAGAGAGAGACATAGAAGTATTAAAGCCTCCTCGATGTCAGGGTAATGCTATTGGGAAGGAGTGGAACTTCTAAGAGAGAAGAAAAGATGGGATTTCTCAGCATTTGGAGCATATCTTCAAAAAGGATTGAGGAACCCCGGCCCTTTCCCCACCCCCTCCATTCTTTTTCTTCCTGGGCAGGAAGTGAACTTTTCTCTGTAAAATACTTTTTTATTATTTTTATGTGTATGAGTGTACTGTCTGCATGTAGGTAGGTGCACCTGTGTCATGCAATGCTATGGTGGTCAGGAGAGGGCATTGGATTCCTCTGGAACTGGAGTTAAAGACGGTTCTTAGCTGCCATGTGGATGCTGGGAATCGATCCCAGGTCCTCTGAAAGAGCAGTCAGCGCTCTTAACTGCTGAGCCATCTCTCCAGCCCCTGCAAAACACTCTTATCACAGCTGCCACCCCCCCAAATGCACCAATAGCAGCAGCGGACTGGAATCTTGATGACTAAGGGCTAGAATTAATCTTTTCTCTTTATGCATTATCTCAAACATTTTTAAGAGAAACAGAAATATAAATAACACAATAATGAAATATGCTATTATTCCAGGAGGGAGAGTAGCATGTCCTTCCTGAATGGAAGATATTCATAAAGATACATAAAGAACCATATCCTTTATGTATCCTTTATGTATAAAAAGTCTTAATCATGATTATATCACTTTTTAGCAAGTCCCATACAGATATTAGAAATGATCATAGCTGACTGTTCACAGGAACCCATACTTTGGGTACCTGGTTATTATTATAGGTGGTCTGAACATACAACTGATGGCTGGTGTCTGAAGTAAAACCAGTCCTACCAAGGTCTAGGTAGTTAAACCCCATTTCCTAATGCTAACCTGGGTAGTCAATGTCAGCATTTACTGGCAGTACCAAAGTTGGGGATGATATCAAACACCACCTAACAAATGAGGGAGCTTATTGTACAAAAATAAAGTTATGAAAGTATTGATAAAGAGGATAGATGTGAATTAATGCAAAGAAATTAGCATGCAAAAATTAACTACCTTAATATACAAAAATGAAAATATGAAGGTACTGATGAAGGTACTGATATAGAGAGATAGATATAAGTGCAAAGAAATTAGAATGCAAAGAATAAAATCAGATTCATAGTCACCATTGGACAGAACAGAGGAGAGAGAAAACCAAAGAAAAATAGAGTAAAATTGGCACATTTTTGTCAATCTATGAGAGACGTTTAAATAAGTTTAACTGCCACTCCAGAAATAATGATAAAAAAAAATCCCTTTCAACTGACACACTGAATGAATACTTAATTATTAAAACAAAATCCACCAAATTAAGTAAAGAAGCACTACCTCCAGTGCAAGGTAGAATTCAGTAAATTATTATCAGCGTTAAATTGTTTATTATTCATCAGGGTTATCACACTGGAAATATTTAATTTTTATTATTTGACATCATTAAAACACAAATCACTAAAATTAATGTATAGGCTACAAACTCAAAATATAATTACCAGGGAGTAATTAATTTAATAAGGTAATGCATACACAAGGAAGAGATTAAGCAATTATGGGATATAATATTATATGCTGATCACCAAAGCTTTATGAACAGCTAATGGTAAGATGCTTATTTCTGTGATTTAGAAAAAAAACTTACACATCTCACTTATATATTTTTCTCTAACTTGCTGAAGGAAATCTTCAAGATGAATTTGGTTTTAAACTTAATATGAATTTTTTATACAATTTCTTCTTTCCTCTGGTGGTCTCTTTATCATCTCATTCTTGTTTTAATAGCCTACTTATATTCCTGGTTCTTATTAAAGAAAGCCTCTTGGAATCTCTTCAAGTGTCTGCAGATGTAAATAAACAATGAACAAGCACTAAAGATCAGAATGATGATGAATTATTCCTTGTAAGAATTAAAAACTCAAGGACTTTAAAGGAAGAAATAAGCAAACACAGTAGAGAGAAGTGATAGCTTCAAGGTTGACAGCAAATTTGGTGTTTATTATATTCTTACTATGTGTATGGGTGTTTTGCCTATATGTTTGTAAGTGCACCATATTTGTGCAATGCCCATGGAAGCCAGTAGAAGGCTTCAGATCCCCTGGATCTGGAGTTATGGAGCATTGTGAGCTGCCATATGGGCACTGGGAACTGAACCTGGGTCTTCTGCAAGAGCAGCTAGTGCTCTTAATTACTGAGCTACCTCTCCAGCCTCCTAGCAAAATAGGTTTTTAAGACTTGTGCTTTAATTATTGTCTTTATTTTGTCTCTACAAATTGAGACCCACCCCCCCGCCCAAATGTCTCCCAATTTGGGTACACTCTTGGCCTGCCAGAAATGATTAGCATGTTTGCACAATTCAGAGCTAGCATTGTATTGGTCTTACAGGAAAACCTGTGCTTTTTGGCCCCATTGGGAAATTCTACAATTAAATGAAACCTCTTCTATCTCTAATCATGAAAGACTTGATATAACATATCTTCTAAAATATAAGATTTGATGCATTATAGAAATATTTAGTAAAACCCTAGCTTTCCACAGCTTCTAAAAAATTGCTAACAAATACCAGTGTGTTTTTTCCTTAAGCCTATTTTATATATTTGTGTGTGAACATATGTGTGTGTATGCATGTACGTAGTGCATGAACATGTGTGCAGGGGTGCATATCCCCATACATGTACACAATAGCCAGAAGAGTCGTCAAGATTCCTGCTAAATCATTCTCCAATTTATTCCCTTGAGACATGGTTTTCACTGAACCTGGAACTAGACATGGGTGCCAGCAAGTCCCAGGATTCCTCCTGTCTCTGTCTCCCCCCCCCCCACATCTCTGGCACTTAGTACAGGTATACATGACCATGTGTAACTATTTAACATGGGTGATGGAGACTTGAACTCAGGTCCTCATGTCTGGTATCGCAAAGGTACTTACCCATTAAGCCATATTCCCAGTCCTCTTTTCTTATTTCTTTGAACTTGTTTCTGTGGGGCAGGGAGGTGTCTTAGGCCTTCTAAATCTCCAGCATGCAGAAAAACGCTTGTCTATATCAAGTGTGTTAATTATTAACTGAATAAGTAAACATGTTGATTTTAGGCTGAATCTTAGAATCTGTCCTTGAATCCACTGTTCTGAAATTACAAATGCTATGACCAGGAGCCAATTGTACCAGAACGGATGCTTCTTGGAATATGGGTATATATCACAACTGAGCTACAAGGTCCTCAGTGTGTAGGAGGACTGACTGCACCTTATGTTTGGAAATGATACACTCCAGCAGTTTCATATATGTCAAGGAAAACTGACTGTCCAACTCTTGATCCTTTCAGTGGTCTCTGTGGAAGGATGAGTCTCCATCAGGAGAGTATAGGAAATAGAGACTTGAAGAACCATTGCCTTTTACTACCCCAGAGCATGAAGAGGGTTCCACGACCTCAGTATTCTCCCCAAAGAAATAAAATACTAATAAATGGGCACTAGGCATTCCCCAATAAGCATTCAGGAGTAAGATAGCAGCTTCCAACCTCAGAAGGACATTTTAATCTTCATTTCCTAGAAATTTGGGGGAAACAGGATTAGGAGAACCTCTCCAAGGCTTTGGATATTGGGGTAAAACATGTGGTTTTAATCCTTGTTCATGTGGAGGGACCAAAAAGTTTTGATCACTGGAAAGAAGGGAAGAAAGTGAGGCAATATGGGAACTGATTAAATAATAAGTAGGATGAGTGGAGCAAAGCATAGACTTGATGGTCAGTGCTGTGGCTTCCAGACTTGCTCCAGGCCCACAGTTATTGTAAACATTTTCCTCACCCCTGGATCTCTCTGCTCGCTTCATCTTCCCCATGCTTTTTTACATTTTCCTTTTAATAAGAAAGTTCACCTTCATTTTCAGGCAGGTGCACCATTTCTGAATAATTAAAGACATCTAAATATATCATAGAAACCTCATTGTTTGAGGATTCTGGCCAACTATTAGCAAGTTCAATATCAAACTCAGGAAAGAGGAGGCTCTTAATACTGGCAAAGCCAGAATTGCCCTGGGCAAAGTTGAGCAGACAAGGAAGGTTTTCTCAAGGTTACTGCTAAAGCCAGAAAGCAGTCAGGCTAAGGAAGGAAAGGGTGGGAGAATATTTAAGTCCTTCACTGCAAAACAAGGCATCAGTTATCTGTGTTTTCTCTTTGGCTTTGTTTAAAGGGGAAGTCAACTTTCTGTCTTTGTGAAAGTGAGCAGATTTACAACCAGAAGCAAAGCCATATGAAAGTTAGGCTTCTCCCCTCCCATGAAATTGGGGACATAATTATTTACCTGATGTTGAAATTCAAAAGGACACTGTTAAGAGGCCATCTAACTGGGGTGTGTGTATAAAGATAACTTTATAATTATGTTTTCTAAAACTAGAACTCTAAGACAATAGGTCAGAGTACTAGACACTGGGGGAAACTGGAAAGTTTAGTTAATCTGAAGGTATATCAAGATCATGTTAGTCATTATATTTACTAGGATTGTGTAATAAAGTCCTCTAAAACAAACCCCTAGAACTGATAAGATGTGTGTGACTATTTAACTGCATCTCTGTTTCTATTACTCTATTGATCTACCTAAAGCTAGATATTTATAAAGATAGATCTATAAATAAATGATTGGTTCGGAGGTTTGTTGAATGGAATTGAGTTGCACAATTGTTACGGCTAGCAAATCTGAAATGGCCAGAGTAGTCCAGTACCTGGGGACCGGAAGGGGCTGAATTTGCAGCTCAAGTTAGAAGGACATCTGTTGACAGAATCCTCTTTCTCAAGGGACTGTGGTCTCAAAACCTTCAACTGACTGGATAAAGCCCACTGACAAGTGGGAGAAGTAGAGGATTAACAACTTTAAATTGCTGGGACAAAAGTTAAAGTAGCTTCATAGCAACCTTTAAACTAGTGTTTGGCCAAACATGTATATACTATGGCCAAGCCAAGTTGTCACAAAAAAATTAAACATGGCAGACACTGAGCCTTGGAAACAAGAACAGTTTGAAAGCTGTTCAGAAATTCTTATTATACCTTCTGAAAAGAGAATATCTCTGACAAAATTCCTTTAATTTGGGTTTAGGGAACATTCAGAGAATCTGATTATTATGGTTTGAATCAAACTGAAATATAGCTCCACTTCCCAGATCATTTTTTAAGCATTTATTTATTTATTATTTTTTATTATTTTGTATGTATGAGGGCTTTGCTTGCATGTTTGTAAGTGCATTCATGATGTGCAGTAACTGCAGAGGACAAAAGAGGGTGGCAGGTCCCTTAGAACTGGAGGTACAGATGGTCGTTCACCACCAGGTGGGTGCTGGGAACTAAACCTGGGTTCTCTGGCAGGACAGCCAGTGTTCTTAACCACTGAGCCATCTCTCCAGCCCCCAGGCTCCTGTTTTGAATGCATATTCCCTTGTTGCTATTTTAGAAGTGTCTGAAACTTCTAGAAGGTGGGGAATAGTTTGGCGAAGGTAGGTCACTGATGATAGGCCTATGAAGGTTATAATCTTCCCCTGGTTTTAGCACCCTCTCTGCTTCGTGGTCTCCCATGATGTGTACAGCATTTGCCACACACTCACACCACCAATGACCAGGGTTCTCTGCCAGACCTTCTCCACCATGGTGCAAACCCTAAGATGAGAACTTTGAGCCCAAACCAGTCTTCCTTCTCTTAAGTTATTTGTATCAGGAATTGAGGTTGCAGCACCAGAAAAGTAACTAGTCTGCCAGATAGAGGGAGTTCTAGTCCGTTTTTATAGTTTCAGGAAAGCAGAAAGAATCGTGATGTTCTTCCTGTATAATGAAGCTTGCTTTGAAATACATGAATATCAGACAAGCAACCTGAGGCAAAGATGCCTCATTTTTGGAGAAAAGAAATCAGTTTGGGCTTTCAACAGCCATGGAGGTAAAAAGGACTCTGACCTTCTGATGATAACAGTATCTTATTTCTGGAACTGCAGGGGACCCAGCACACAATCAAAGAGGCAAGAGATTCACAGTTTACATTTGCACTGTGATATGAGTAAGATTGAGACGTGGAAACACAGTGTTCCTCAGAGTTGTCTACATAGGGAAAACTACAACCCGTGATGAGAATGAGATGTCATTAGCCTAAGAAATGATAAGTTTAGGTATTGTGTAGTGCTTAGTTCTTTCAGGGAGTTGAGCCTAGGAGAAAATAAAATAGAAAAGTGCATTCAAGCACTAAATAGAGATGTTAGAAGGCTTGCAGTAGATGAAGTTATTACGCACCAGATGTGTAGCCATCTCTCAGATCTTTGAATGCACCTTGAAATGCAAATTGCTCTTTTCTAGACGCTAATATTTTGTTTGGGGGCTTGAATATAACTTTGATTTTCTACCCAGGGCTTTTTTTTTCAACTTCCAATGTCCCATCCCCATTGAGCGATTGTAATTTTTCTCCAGAGTTTCTTTCCCTGAGAACTTATAGTATGCTATTTGGCTCTAAAGACTTTCCTAATGAATGGTCACCTCTAACACCAAGGAACTACAGAGGTTCCTGGAATCTTATTTATTAGCTATTTAATAATTCCTCAGAAACCAGCAATCTATAAAATAACATCAAAGAATTAATTATCAGAGCCAATATTCCAGGTCCCATTTTTCTCATCCAACACCCAAGGTTGTTCTCTGATCTCCTCACACGTGACTGTGGCATGTGTGTACCTCTATTCATATATGAACATGCACACACACTTATATGCATACATAAGCAAAACACATATACATATATATATTACTGCATTTTTGAAATATTTATGCCTTTGATTTCACCAAAATGCCTCATTCACTCTCTTCTATAGATTCTAAGGCCTTCTTAATGGTGTAGTATTCCATTTAATGATATGTCAAACAAACAAACAGATTAAACTAGCTCATGAAATAGATTGTAAGGTCAAATCTGATTTTATGATCTTAAAATCTTGAAGATATGTTTGGTTATGAAGGAACCACGTATAAGACTAAATTCCAGATTGTCTGCATGAGCAGGTGGAGGGGAGTCTGAGCCCAACCTCTTGATGGTGACTGCAGCTTAAGATGTCCCACCCTCCATTCCATTCCAAACCCACCCTCCTTGCTCTGCTGCTTGGCCTCATCTGTGTGAAAAACGAAGACTGAGCAAATGATCTTAATTATAGGAGGAGGACCAGAATTCTATATCCAAACTGATTCTTCTTTCTTTTACTTTTCTTTCTTTCCTTTTTTTTTTTTTTTTTTTTTTTGTGACAGGGTCTCCCTGTAACCACAGCTGGCCTGGAACTCACTATAAGGACCAAACTGCCATCTAATTCACAGAAATCCACCTGCCTCTGCCTCCAGAGTTCTGGGTTTAAAGGCGTGTATCACCAGGCCTGGTTCCAAAGTGATTCTTTTAAAAATATTTTTATTCGCCAAGTGCTGGAGAGATTGTGGGGAAAGGGGAACACTCATCCAGTGCTGGTGGGAATGTAAACCACCATGGAAAGCAGTGTGGAGAACCCTTAAAAGACTCAAAATGAGCCTATCACCTAATCCAGTCATACCACTCCTGGGTATATACCCAAAAGACTCATCCTACCACAAAAATACATGCATATCCATGTTTATTGCAGCTCTCTTCACAATAACTGGAACCAACCCAAATGCCCCTCAGCAGATGAGTGGATGACAGAAATGTGGTATATCTACATAGTGGAGAACTATAAAGTGGTAAAGAAAGATGGCATCATGAACTTTGCAGGTAAATGGATGGAGCTCAAAGCCATTATGCTAAGTGAAGTAACACAGTCCCAGAAAAACAAAGGGCGAATGGTTTCCCTCATTTGTGGATGCTAACACCACATCCCCAGTTGAAAGGCAAGCTGAACATTATTGTTATATTTCTGTTTACCTGAAAGCAACTATGTTATTATAATGTAAATCTCTCAAGGGCTCTAGAATAGACCCACCACTTATTTTCAGACTCTTTAATTACTGTATATGAGTGGAAAATATGTAGAGTAATATAAAATTAAAGGGGGAAAATGTGAATTCCTAAATATAAAAAAAGACTGAGAGAAAGATACAGGACGGTTATGGCAGAGTGCATGATCTGGGGTGGGGTGGGGGGAAGGGAAAGGGGAATATGCCTGAACTGAATTGAAAAATGATGTCTGAAATACACAAAACATCAATAAAAAGAAAGATAGGATTTTATAAAATAAAAAAATATATTTATTACTATTTTCATTTTATGTGTGTGAGTATATTGCCTGCATGTGTGTAAGTGTACCTATGTCCTGCAATGCTGGGTGGGGGGGTCAGAAGAAGGTTTCAGATCCCCTGGAAGTGGAGTTTGGGGCAATTTTTATCTGCCCTGTGGATGCTGGGAACCAAACCTGGGTCCACTGCAAGAACAGCCAGTGCTTTTAACCCTTGACCCATCTCTCCAGTGCTTAATCTGATACTTTTAAGTAAGGAAGCTGATGATATTACTCAGTAGTAAAGCACTCTCATAACATACAGGAGGGCATGGGTTTGATCCACAGCGCCAGATAAATGAATGAATGTATGAATGAATGAATAAACAAATGACACTTTCAACTGAAACCATACATCACATTGACACGATCTCCTTTCTTCCCTTTTAAATACAAGGGTGGTAGGAAAAAGCCTGGCTACTATAGCAAATTACCACAGACTTGTTGGCTTAAAACATAAGCTTATTCTCTTGGTTTCAAAGAGAAGTCCATAATGAAGGTGCTGTGAGCTGTGCTCACTCTAGTCTTGCGTGGAAAATCCTTCCTTTTTCTGTCAGTTTCTGCTAGCTCCAGACATCACTTGGTCACATGGTACGGCCCTCATTCCTGCGTCTTTCCCTTGAGTAACTACTTAAAACCCACCAATAAAATCCAGAGATGATCACAACTAGTGCTCTATAACTCCAACATGCCTATAAAAACCCTTTTCCTATATTTTCCTGCACTTAAAATGTAGACCCATCTTTTTGAGAGAGCTATTCTTTACGCACTAAAAAATTCGTGGATGTTTGATAGTTTCGATCCCTTCTCAGAAACTTGACCTTGAGAAGTCATTTGTTTTAGAATTCTTAAAATCATGAATTTTTAAAATTGTCAAAACCTACCAACACTTGATCTTCTAGTACATGAATAGAACAATGATCCTAGGGATCTCTGAAATATTGCCATCTATTAGAGTACATTAAAAACATGTTTCAATAGTAATGTCAAATATAGTAAGGGCAGGAACACCTTACATATCAATCAACAGTAGACTAGAAAAGTAAATCTAATGAATCTTACTCAAAAGTTAGAATGAAAAAAAATGAAAAAAAAAGTTAGAATGAACATTCACCTAAAATGTCAATAAAATACAACGTGGTTTATGTCTATGAATTTCAAGCACACACACAACATTCAAATAAATAATATAGTAACTGTAATTTGAATATGGTTTTTACTCACTGAGACTCATGTGGAAGCTTGGTCCTGAATTCAAGGGTTTGGGAGATAGGACCTAGTTGAACACTGGAGATAAAGTTCTCATGAATACATTTCTGTGCTCTCATGAGTGAGCTCTTGCTCCTGTGGACTGGGTGAGATACCCCAGGAGCACATGGTAGTGAGGCTTCCCCCCATGCTTTGCTTTTTCTCACCTGCCCAATTCCATCTCACCTACTTGCTGTGTGAGTTCCATTACTAGGAACCAAGCTGACCCCAGCACTATGTTCTTGGACTTTCTGATCCCAAGAACTGTAAGCCAAAGTTAATCTTTCCATTTTTCCTCTATGTTTAAAGCCTTTTTACAAATTATCCAGTCCTCGCTATTTTGTTATAGTGATAGGAAATGGACTAAGGAAATCATTGCATATTTAAGCATCTATAATAATGCTGAAGTAAATCACACTGATGATTAAAAGTGTCAGTTAGGGCTGGGGGAGATGGCTCATAAAAGCACTTGCCTCCCAAGCCTGAGGGCCTGAGTCCAATCCCCAGAAACAACCTAAAGATTAAGCTGCGATGGCACATACTTGGATCCCAGAGATGCTGAGATGAGAGGCAGAGACAGGTGGATCCCTGGAGATCACTAGCTGGCTAGCCTGGTCTACTTGGCAAAGTGGAACATACCCAAGGAATGACACCTGAGGTTATTCTCTAACTTCCACAGGCATACATAAACACACATGTACACCCAACCACATGAATACACACGACCACACACACACACACACACACACACACACACACACACACACGGGAGATTAATGGTACATTAGCTACTTTTCTGTTCCTGTTATGGCTAAAAGTAACTAAAGGAAGAAAGTTTATTTTGGATTCTAATTCCAGAGAGTTAGAGGCCATCTTGGTTGGAACCAGCAAACAAAAGGAGCAGGACACTGGGAGGTCACATCTCAACTACATAGGAAGCAGAGTGTGGTGCAGGGCTATAAACTTTCAGAATCACCAATGACCCAAAGTGTATCCTCCAGCAAGGCTGTACCAGGCGATGTTTCCATAGTCTTCCCAAACAGCGTCACCAACTGGGGACCAAGTATTCAAAGACCTTGGCCTATAAGGATAATTTCTTATTCTAAGTACACAGATAAGAACAGAAGAAAGCAAAGATATGTGTGCTGGGGAATTTCTTGAAGTAAGGGCTACTTAGGTATATCATTATTTAATATTTTACAATTTTGTTAACTATCTATATGTTATATATTGTTTAATATGCTGATATATACGATAGTGATATATATATATATATATATATATATATATATAATTTGCAGAGACATCAACTTGTGATGGCTAGTTTATATTGGGCATAGGCTATTACTTCCCCCTGAGATTGCTGTCTTAGACTTTTGTTGTTTATGTAGCTCCTGTATTGAATTGCTTTTCAAATAGACTTTCCCCAACTTAATTTTGTTGGTAATAAACACTTTTGACAATATTATATATTACTTTTCCAAGATCGACCTACAGGAATTCTTCCTTTAAATTGTAATTGTATGAAAGGAAAAAAAAATCCTTTACAACAGCACTTGCCAAAGAGATGTTAAACAGAAACACTTTCGCTAAAATTATTCTAATCAGCTTGCATTGTTAAGGAATCTTAAACTTTGAGTGACTCCTTGTGAAATAATAATACGTATTTGTTCTCGGCACCCATTTCCTGGTACAGAGGCTCTTTGGACTTTCTGGAGTGGTGTCTTTTTATATGGAAATGAAATAACTGGAGGATGAGGCTCCTAGACAAGCCTCTAGGGAGAGGTCCTGGTTGTCATGGGAACCACTTACATGACTACAGGGTTATAACTTCCACCCCCCTCATCCTTCAGGAAAGAGGGAACAAAGGGGTTGTTGATCATCAGTGTTCAATGATTTAATCAACCATGCCTGCATAATGACGTTTCCATAAAAATCCAAAAGGTTGTGCTTCCAAGAACTCCAGGTCATTCTATGCATACAGGTTCTAAGGCCATGACCCACTACAACTTCAAGAGGACAGAGGCTCCCATTCCCAGGATCTTTCTGAATATCACTTTATTCTGGCTTTTTAAAGATATCTCATAGTTTATATACTTTAAGCTATCTCTTGTTCTAAATTGGCAATAGTAGGTTTTGCTTTTAAAATATGAAATATATGGTACAGGGTCCCAAGTGGTGACTGCTTGGTCCTCCCTGGTGGATGTATTTAGAGAGATAGTGGAAACCTTGAGGGACGAGGCACAATTCCCCTTTTCAGCTGTCTTCTGCAAGGTGAGCAGCTTCTGATCCATATTCCCACTGCCAGGATGGTCTACCTTATCAAGGGCTCAGAATCAACAGCACCAAGCACTATGGCCTGAAATCTCTGAAAATGTGCACACAAATTTTTCTTCTTTTTTAAATGTCAGCTATCTTGCCACAGGAATAAGAGGATAACATGATAGGCAAAATGGTTCCTTGATTTCTGTGAGCTGCTTGGGCAAGTTATAGAATGATGATAGTGGACATGAGAAATCTCCTTTACTAGGAAGTTAGTCAGACTTGTGATTGACATGTGAAGTGAGGGACGGTCTTGTGGATGGGGCCCAGAACCTGTAGTATCTAACAGAACCTCTATAAATGTCACTACTGGATAACAGAACACCCACCTAGTGTCAGGACTCATCAATGCACAAAAATCCCATACAAGAGTGCAGCAGGTGAAATGACTGCTTTTCCTGCTATGCCTTTCTTCACAAATGCTAGACTGACATTGAACTTAGCTGAAGACGCTTTACTAAGCATGGAAAACACAGCTTATTTGGGCCAGCAGGAACAGACCTGTGTATATGTCCTCCCTCCCAGAACGTGAGTTCCCAAACCTGATTCAAAAGCCTGCTGTGCCGCAGAGATACATGCACAGCCATGTTTATTGCAGCTCTCTTCATAATAGCAAGGAGCTGGAACCAACCCAAGTGCCCCTCAACTAACAAGTGGATAGAGAAAATGTGGTACATCTACACAATGGAGTTCTATGCAGTGGTAAAGATGACATCATCAACTTTGCAGGTAAATGGATGGAACTAGAAGATATCATGCTGAGTGAAGTAAAACAGTCCCAAAAAAACAAACAACGAATGGTATCCTTCATCTGTGAATGCTAGCACCAATTACCTAATTGTATGGCAAACTGAGCAACATCAATGTGATCTGAAAACAACTGTGCTCTTATATTGTGAATCCCTTAAAATGTAATAAATAAAAAAAGAACACAAAAATGCCTGCTGTGAAATTCTTTCCTAATTTCTGAGCCCATGGCTGGCCTCTCCACTAACAACTCAGTGAAATTTTTCACTACTATGTTCTTTTTTTTTTTTTTAATTTTTATTTATTTCTGTATGTGTATGAGTGTACTGTCTGCATGTAGGTCTGTGCACCCGTGTCGTGCAATGCCGCGGAGGTCAGAAGAGGGTCTCGGATTCCCCTGGAACTGGAGTTCTCCTGGAATTGGAGTTACAGACGGTTCTTAGCCGCCATGTGGGTGCTGGGGATCGAACCCGGGTCCTCTGCAAGAGCAGTCGATGCTCTTAACCGCTAGGCTATCTCTCCAGCCCACTACTGTGTTCTTAAAGTTGGCAAAGGAAATATCTATATTTTCAGATCTAAGCTTAAGAAAGAAAATATGTTCTAAAATATAATAGCCCTATTTGCCACTGTTCCACATTTGAAACCTGTATTTAAGATGTTCTAACTCATGATTCACTTAGATCTGAAAATAAACTTATGAGAACAAAGCTATAGTTCTCTTCAACCAAATATGGTTTCCAATATTAACTCTTCTGATTAAAAATTGTTATTGTCTTTGCCACACACCCTCCATAACACATAGAACAGTTTTCCCATCTCTGATGTTTTTATGCCACAGCAAATTTAGAAACTGAATTTTTCCTTTATCTTTCGTTTACTTTTACATTTATGGAGAAAAGACTTCATTTTTGTTTGTTTGTTCTTGGGAGTTTTGTAGTTAAAAAAATCCTTGATGAAAACCTTTGTTTCACCCTTCACTGCATAAAATACGTATCATGAATGTATCCAGCTGAGTTTGATTCTATCAAAACATATTGAGCTTAGAAGTGTTTTTCCGTCTATCTGCAACTCTCCTAAAAGAAAAGAAATTGGACTGTGTGGGCTCTATGTGGGCCATAAGACAATGTGGTAAGCAAAGAATTTAAGTTAAATTTCCTAACAAACTGGTAATCCATCCTCAATCTAAATTGGTTGAACACAACAACCATCATTGTTTCCATTTCATTTAATGCCCATAAAAATGAATTCACTTGAATCCAATGGCTGCAGTCTCCAAATACTTGCAGTGCAATTTTGCTGGATGGTGAGGCCCGTCCCTTTCTTTTTTCTGTTCGCATTTTATTAGACAACACTTATACAGGAATAAAGAAATCTGTTCAGAGTCCCATCACAATTTAAGCTATTTTAAAGTTTCTTGCCACTTTCAGCTCACATTACTAATTTTCTACAGCCACCATCAATACATTTATATGGCCATTTTAACATAAGAAAATTTTAACATTATGGTGTATTTTTATGCTAATATCTATTAGGCTCACAAAATTACATCATCAAGTGATTAAGCACAGTCTCCTAACCATTCTTTCATTATGAGAACTTTAAGCTGTTTCTACTTAAATGATTAAAATTAATCCACAGTTTAATAGTCATACAAATGGATTTTTCTTCTTTATCATTTATTTTAGAACAATTAAATTTAATGGGTTGGCATTTCTGGGTCAAATGCTATGCACTTTTCTAATGACTTCCTATGAATTTTTAAATACATATGTATTTCTGAATTATTTTAATATAATTTATACACATCATCTTTTCTCTGCAAATAAATTTAGTGGTTATTTTGTAGGAGTTTGGATTATATGTGCTGTAATCACAGTATATGTATCAAGACTGAAATACTGAACCTCAATACGAGAGCTTTATTTAATTTATAGTTTATACATATATTTTCATTTGTCCTCATTTCCTGCATAGTATTTTTGTAACATTCCAATTCAGTCATATCTGTGACATATGTTTATTCTTCTATTCTTTTTCCATCTTTCATGTGTATGTGTATGTGTATGCTAACCTATGTGTGTGCTCATGATCTTGCATGTGTTTGGGCACACGTGTATGTAGAAGGCATATGCATGTGTGTATAAGTGAATATGGAGATCCGAGGTGGATGTCAGGATAATTCTCCATTTTACCTTCACTGTATTTGTTGACTCAAGGTCTCTCAATCAAACCCAGAGCTAGGTGTTATGGCTAGTCTACCCAGCTGGCTCTAGGGATGCCCTCTGTGTTGGGCTTGCAGGTGGAATGCACCACTTGGCATTTACTTTATTTCTGGGGATTTATATTCTGATGATTCCACCAGTGCTTTAACTAAGGAGCCATTTCCCTACCCCAGTTCCTACTAATGTGAAACAGTTCTGAGTCCTCGTGTTGCTTTGCATGGCCTCAAATTTGTTTGTTTGTTTGCTTGCTTGCTTGCTTGTTTTTTTGAAGCACAGAGGCCAATTATTTTGAATCATGTCCAGTCAACATGCTCGTGGCTGGGTCCTGGTGATGTACTATTAGCGCAGCCATCCTAGACTTGATGCTCTATTCTTCTCTGTGCATCATTTTAGGAGTCCAGGTTGCCCTTGTTATTGGTGATATTATCACCTCATTAGATGCTGTCTACTAAGATTCCTCTCTATAGTTACTTTTATTTCTGTTGTGATTAATAAGTAATTTGAAGGAGATACTTTGAAGTTATGTAAATATTCTGTTCCTCATTAAAGTTTTACCTACTATTTTTAGCATCTATTAATAATTCGTGCCTGAATCAATCATTACTCTGATGGTTACAGGAAGGTGGTTTTAAATCATCCATTTTCCCTGTTCAAAGGTGCTTTTTGTTTCCCCTTAACTGTGGGCTCACAGTTGCTTATTTCATTCTGTACATATCCTGTTAATATTATTTGGGTTCTCAGATTGCCCCAGATTTTTTACGGAGGCCCCCTTCAAGCTAGCTTTTAAGATATTGTCATAACTTTTTAGACAGTTTTATTTTGTGGCACATGATGTTTCAGGCTTATCTTATGTATCAGACACTGAAGTCAGTATTTGTGAAGAATCCCTGATTCCTTTAGTGAGCATGCTGTATGGAAATTAAGGTCATGGTACTAAATATGCTTAGGACAGGTTGTCAATGTTTCTAGGTCTTACTGGAATTCAAGAGCCATACATATGGATATAAATATAAGTATCAACTGCATTCAGTGTATCATGATCCTAAACTAATTTCGCTAATTTTAATTTAATGACACAAGCCATACTGCAGCCTTCTAGCTTATTAAAATACCACCATAGAATTTCTACCTACTGTTTATGGGCTCTACTTAATGAATTAATATGTTTTCATCACACAAATATACACTCAGTTTCTAAGAATGTAGGTCACCTTTCTGACACAATTTAAAGTTAGCTACTTCATAATTTGCTATAGGGATCAATTCTTCTCTGCATGCCAAATGAATTTTTCTATAATACTATGATATTTAAAATTCATACTTGGAGGGGCTGGAGAGATGGCTCAGCAGTTAAGAGCACTTGCTGCTCTTGCCGTAGGTCAGGGTTCGGGTTCCCAGCACCCACATGGCAGGTAATAACGGTTCATAATTCCAGTTCCAGGGAATCTGATGCGCTCTTCTGACCACCCCAGGCTTTGCATGACACAGCTGCATGTACACACATGCAAGAAATACACTCATACACATAAAAATAAAAATAATAAAGAAAATATTAAAGAAATAAAATTCATAATTGGTTATTTTAACATAATTCTTTATGTTTTATAGTATAGTAAGATTACTTATATGTTATGCTAGAAACTGGTTCATAGATTTGTAAATTTGCAACAAAAACATGAAATTATGAGCATAAAGCATAATAGGAGGGATCAACTTTCAGAATGACAGAGCCCAGTGGATGCTAACAAAACAATTACTTAATAAAAGGAAATTATTAAAAACCCCCTGAAAGTCTCTGGAAAAATACACTGAGAACATACATATAAAAAAGAAACACTCAAAAAATCTGCAGAAGAATCTTTGGGATTTGTGACCCATTCTCTGTCCTGTCCCTTAGTTTGGCAGGACAGAACTTTACAATGTGGTAAGAGCCACAGAATAGGGCTCCTTCTGCACCCAGTTCTCAAGGAGGACTAGGTCTCAATATTTTTTCAGTCCCCTCATCTCTTTGTTACAACAGCAGTGTTTCTGGAAGGCGTGGTGGAGGCAGCCCCCACCCCCTTCCTTCTGCAGGTCATAGGAAGTCTATGCGAGCACAGCAAACCAGTGCCTGGGCACTGGCCGTCCCTGCCTCAGCCTCATCTTGCAGAAGTTTTATGCTGGAGGAGAGAAGCGGGAAAATTAGCTCCTAGCATCTGTCCAGCACCTGCTTTGCAGAACAAGGTGTTGCATTGGTAGGATTCACACATCTATTCGCTCTGCACCTTGCTGTCTGGAACTGTCTTTATTTGGAAAGCAGTGAAGAAAGCCCACACCTAAGACACAGTCAAAATGACAGCGACTTGACAGGGAATGACTAAGGGAGGGCAGAATACACAAATCCATACCAATGTCTAAGGGAGGGAAGAGAAAAATGGTAAGTAGAAAGAGGGTCAGGGGAGGCAGCTCAGTGGCTACAGGGCCTCCCAAGCATGCGGGAAGCCCTGGTTCATTTCCCAGCACTGCATGAAGCTGGCCTTCTTCATGCTATGAAGAAGGCCTGTACTCTGGGCTTTGTGGTGCACACCTATAATCCCAGCACTCAGAAGGTGCAGATAGTGAATTTGAGGCCAGCCTGGGCTACATAAGATGCTAAGAAAATAAAAAAAAAGGCAAAAAATGAAACATAACTAATAAAAGAGATAGCCAGAAAGAGCCACTCTGGTTTAAAAGGAAACAACCAACACTGTGTATAAAATTAGTGTATACCCAGTCAGCAGCAATCCAAACATAATGAGACATAGATTTTAAGCATTTAACTTGGCTTATAATCCCAGCTGAGACAAGGAGGGACAGTCCCGTCTGGGGCAGTGGAGTAAGTCCAGCCCAGCCTGAGAAACTTAGCAAGACTCTGTCTCAAATTTTTAATAAAAGTTTAAGAAGAAGCTGAAAAGGAGTTCAGAGGTAGAGTGTTTCTTTAGTGATATCCTTGGTTTAAACCAGAGCAGAAAAAGCAAAATGAAAAAAAAAAGCAATTCAATAAGTCACAGGCAGACCCATTACCCATCAAGCAAGAGCTGAACCTGCACTGCCTGCAGTGGATTAAGCTGCAAGCTCTGACTCAAGCTCTGGCTGAACAGTGATCAGCTCGGACACAGACACAACCCTTTGGAAACTGAGTGTTCTAGTTTCCCTTCAATCACTCTGACAAAATACCCTGACCAAAACCAACTTGGGGAGGAAAGGGTTTATTTTTCTTACATCTCACAGGGTTCATCACTGAGAGAGCCCAAGGCAGGAACTCGGGGCAGGAACCTGGAGGCAGGATCTGAAGCACAGGCCATGGAGGAATGCTGCTTACTGGCTTGCTCCCCTGGCCCATGCTCAGCCTGCTTATACAACACAAAGCAACATGCCCAGGGGTGGCACTACCCACAGTGGGCTGGGCCTACCACATCACTCAAAAACTAAGAAAAATACTCCACAGACATGGCCAAAACCCAGTCCAATAGAGAAGGCAGTTCCCCAATTGATGCTCAGTCAACTCAGGTGTGTCAAGTCGACACTAAAGCTATCCAGTGCCCTGAGCTTACAAAGTAAAATAATAACAATAAAAACTGGAGAATGTGACAAAAAGTTATTCAACAAAATTATGCCTAAAACTTCCAAATTTGTTGAAAATCATCTATCTTATACATTCAAGTTATTCAGCAAGCTCAGAGTGGACTAAGCCTGTCATTCACACTTAAAATGATGAGAGGCAGACAGAAAGTCTGAAATATCATGTGCATGTTCCCATCTGGTTCTTTCCAGGAGAGGCCCAAGAAGAAAACTCAAGCTACTAGTTCTAGGACAAACATGGATTTTAAAAAGATGAAACCCTTTAAACTGTTAAAGCAGTAAAGACTGAAGTCTAGCTACAAAAAAGGTTTAAGAACAAACTTTAAGTTGTGTGTAGCGGCACAGGCCTTTGATCCCAGCACTCTGGAGGCAGAGGCAGATGGATCTCTGTGAGGTTGAGACCAGCCTGGTCTCCATAAGAAGATCTAGGCTAGCTGAGGCTACAGGGTGACTGTCTCAAACAAATAAACAAACAACAAACAAACAACAAACAAACAAAACTTTGACCAGAAGATGTGACATGAGGCTGAACACATAGCTCAGCTCTTGCAGAGGACCCAGGTCCAATTCCCTTCACCCTCATGGTAGATAACCATCTATAACTCCAGTTCCACAGGATCTCTCTCTTCTGACATCTATGTGCATTGCATGACACAGGTACACTTACATACAGGCATGTATAACACTTATGCACATAAAATCAAATAACAAAATACTTTTTTAAAATTTCTGTATGTGTATAAATGTCAACATGTAGGTCTGTGCACCCGTGTCTTGCAATGCCATGGAGGTCAGAAGAGGGTGTCGGATTCCCCTGGTACTGGAGTTCTCCTGGAATTGGAGTTTCAGATGGTTCTCAGCCACCATGTGGGTGCTGGGGATCGAACCTGGATCCTCTGTAAGAGCGGTCGGCACTCTTAACCGCTAGGCCATCTCTCCAGCCCCCTTTTTAAAAATGTGACCTGTGCTGAGCCAGGGCTAAAATCATGACCACATTAGATAACACCAAGGTCATTTGGAGAAAACATAAACTACAGAGAGATGTAACAGTCAGTTGTGATGAGTCATCAAATATATGTCTGTACATTTATTTCCAAATACACATATGGAAATAAACAATAAATGTCATGATCAAGTACCTCCAGAGGAGTGGTTGAACTGTATCCAAAATTGAGGAAACTTACTATATAATGTCTAGATTTTAGAAAATATGCTGCAGATAAAGAATGGGAAAAATAATCAGAAAAATCTACACAGTCAATACACCCTCCTTTAGAAGGTAAATACACTTTAATAACACCATTACCAGTCCCCTCAACAAAAACAAAGGAAAACTACTTTTAAAGAATTAAAAGAAGTGTCAGGCATGGCATGGTAGCCCATGCTTATAATCCCGGCACTTAGGAAGTAAAAGCAGGAAGATCAGGAGGCCAAGGTCAGCCTTAGCTACATAGGGAGTTACAGGCCAGGTAGGCTTGCATGATACCCTGTCTGAAGAAAAAAAAGATAATGAGAAAAAATTATTAAAGGAAGATTAAACAGAGAATAACAATAAAGAAATGGAAGTTAAAAAACACATAAATAATAAATGGAAGTTTTGGAATTGAAAAGTATTGTGGACAGCTGGGGTTATAGGGAGACCCTGTCTTGAAAAGACCAAAAAAAAAAAAAAAAAAAGTATTGTGGCTGAAATTAAACAGCACAAAAGAACTGTTAATCTTAAAGAGGCAGCAATGAAATCTGTGCACTCAAAAGAACACAGAGAAAAAGAATGAGGAAAAATGCACAGAGCTTGAGAGGTACACGGGCTGCCATTCCACACATAGATGGTGGTACTATCAAGAGAGGAGAAAATGGAGAGGTGGTTTGAACCTGTGATACCAGTAGGTGGGAATTGCCATGAGTTCAAGGCCAGCCTGGACTGGAGAGTAAGACCTTCTCTAAAAAAGGAAAGAAAGGAAGAAAAAGAAAGAGAAAGAAAGAAAGAGAAAGAGAGAAAGAGAGAAAGAGAGAAAGAGAAAGAGAGAGAAAGAGAGAAAGAAAGAAAGAAAGAAAGAAAGAAAGAAAGGGAAGGGAAGGGAAGGGAGGGAGGAGGGAGGAAGGGAGGATGTGGCAGAAAAATTATTCAAAGAAATTATGCCTAAAACTTCTAAATTTGGCAAACAATCTACACACTCAAGATGTTCAAGAAACTCCAAATAGGATAAACTCAGTTATTCCCATTTAAAATGATCATAGGCAAAATTTAGAAAGTCTAAAATAAAGATAAAATCATGAAGAGTAGTAAGGAAGCTACCACTCATACATGAGAAGAGCAGACTTGGTAGTGGAGGCCACAGGCTGTGCTGTGGTGTAGTCAAAGGGCTGAAAGAAAGAAATAAAAGCCTGTTACCCAAGAACATTTTATGCACTTAAATTATTTTGCAAAAACTGAAGTTAAGACTATGACACTGACAGATAAACAAAAGCCAAAAGGATCTATTACCTGACCCAGCTTACAATAAAGTATTATATTTCTTATAATAACATCTGAAGTTAATTTCAAATGTTTTACCATAAACAATGATCAGAGGTTTTAGTGAGAGTGACTTAATCATTCAATAGAGAAGTTCTTTTGAAAATGTTTTATTATTTCAGTTTCGTGCACTGATATAATGAATTTTCTGTATTTCACACCCCTCCCTTCTCCCATCCCTAACCGTCTCCTGGAACCACTCTACAAGTCTCCCTCCTTTTGTGTGTGACTCCCTCTTCTTTTTGTGTGTGACCCATTGAGTTTGCTGAGAGTTTCTTACCCATCGTGGTGGAAGATTATTTTCTAGAGGGCTACACCTTTGAAGAAAATGACATCCTCTCCTCCAATAGCCATTGGAGAGGAGGGGGCCCTCTCTCACTTACATTGAAAGCGTGTGCAGTTTTTATGCAGCTTGGGTAGGTTCATAGATCAACGGCAATTTTCTGGAGGAAACGTTTTCCTGTACTTCTCCACATCCCTTAGATCTTACATTTCTTCACACTCTCTTCCTTAATGCTTCCTAGATTTGGGGGTGTGGATGATGTGACAGTCCTGTGTAAAGCAGAGCACTCTACCAGCACAGTTACTTAGCACTTTGGCAAGTTATAGATTTCTGCGTTAACCAATATCCTCTGCAATAAGAAACTTCTCTATGGGTAAAAACATAGTTATTTAGAAGGCAGTTTGACATCATGAGCATTTAGCAAAACAATAGAGTTTTTTCCCTAGGCCTGGCTTCTATCTTCTCCAGCCACAGGGTCTTGACCAGTTTATAGAACCAGGCCTGAGCTCCCTCCTTGGAGTGGCCTCAAATCCAATAAGAAAGTTGTTGATTATCATGCCATTATTGCACTAACAGGCACACCTAACTTGAAAGTCATCATTATAGCTCCAAAAATTCAAAGATTCAAGGGTAAGGCTGTTATCAACAGCTTTTCTCTCCTGGAAATCTGCATAGCACCTTCTGGCTCTACAGAGGCCTGTTGTAGGGCAGAAACTTCTAGCTCAGCTCCAGGTTGATTTCTCTATGTCCATGGACTACAATGTGGGCTATCTTCAGCAAGAGGGTCTTTATACCCTCAAGTTCTAGTGGAAACCATGAGCGATGTAATAGCCTGTATTTTGCAGGGAGGCCCTGGAGCCTCCTTGGCCAACAGCTCCTAAGGAAGTAACCTATGCCTGACATCTGGATTTTCATTTAATAACTGATAGCTTCTGAGAGGAACACTACACACACACACACGGAGGTTTCCTGCATATAAACATTCTGGTTGTCATTTTAGATTATAGTTTTAATAAGCTTATGAAATAGTAGGTTTCCATAAGGGTTGTCCATATGTCATTAGCTTTCTCACCCCTCTCTTCTTCCCCTATCCTCCTACCTTTTTTCCTGCCTAGAACTTTCTTTTTTTTATTTTTTATTTATTTATTTATTTTTTATTTATTTCCGTATGTGTATGAATGTATTGTCTGCATGCAAGTCTGTGCACCCGTGACGTGCAATGCCGCGGAGGTCAGAAGAGGGTGTCGGACTCCCCTGGAACTGGAGTTCTCCTGGAATTGGAGTTTCAAATGGCTCTCAGCCACCATGTGGGTGCTGGGGATCAAACCCGGGTCCTCTGCAAGAGCGGTCGGCGCTCTTAACTGCTAGGCCATCTCTCCTGCCTAGAACTTTCTACACCCACTGTTACCCCCTTGGACTTCCATGCCAAATGTGTTAAAGCTTTACCCCTTTTCCCTCCCTCTAAAGGCCACTCTATCTTTCTGGACTTTACTGCCACTCAAAGTGAAACACTACTAAAGAAATTCTTAGCTAGAGTCTATAAAGTAAAAGACGCTATGTTTACCTTTGAGCCTGGGTTACCTCATTCAGTCTAATATTTTAAAGATCCATCCGAATTCATGCAAATTTCAGAATTTCTTTCTCTTTAGCTGAATAACATTCCATTGTCTATATGTAATACATTTTCATTATCCATTCACCCATTCATGGATATCTAGGATGGCCCCATGTCCTCAACAATGTGACTAGAACCACAAATGAAGACAGACTTGAAGGATCTCTGTCGTAGGGTTTGGAATCCTTTGGTGTATTTGGGAGTGGAATGGCTATTTCTAGCTTTGTGAGAAATCTCCATACTGATGTCCACAGTGGGCATGCCAGTTTTACTTTCACAAACAATGACTAAACATTCACCCTTTCCTACATCATAACTTTTATTTTATTGAAAATGAAAATAATCTTTTTGATTGGAGTAAGGTGAAAT
Organism: Rhizomys pruinosus; assembly: GCA_009823505.1. Taxonomy (NCBI): domain Eukaryota; kingdom Metazoa; phylum Chordata; class Mammalia; order Rodentia; family Spalacidae; genus Rhizomys; species Rhizomys pruinosus. Next base: position 4,991,981 of record VZQC01008050.1, on the reverse strand, counting down.
ATCAAAATAGTTTTAATTTTCATTTTCTTGATAGCTAATGTGTTTGAACACTTTTAAAAGTATTTATTAGGGACTGGAGAGATGGCTCAGTGGTTACGAGCACCAACTGCTCTTGCAGAAGACCCGGGTTCGATTCCCAGCACCCACATGGCAGCTAAGGACTGTCTTAACTCCAGTTCCAGGGAAATCCAACACCCTCTTCTGACCTCCACAGCACTGCACAACACAGGTGCACCTACTTACATGCAGACAGTACACTCATACACATAAAAAAAAAGTATTTATAAGTATTTATTAGCCACTTATTTCTTATTTTGAGGACTTTCTGTTTAGTTCCATAGTCAATATTTTACTTGGATTGTTTGTTTTCTTGATGTTTAGGGTTTTTTTGCTTTTTTTTTTAACATTTGTTTGTATTCTGGGCACTAATCCCCTGTCAGATGTATATCTGTGTAGATTTTCTCTCTTCCTCTAGCCTGCCTCTTTATTCTATTAACAATTTCCTTTGCAGAAAAGAAGAAACAGTGAGGGATGGAGGGGGCCTGCCATGTGGACTGGCTATTATACACACGAAGAAGCACTGTGGAGGGAAGCAGGAACTGGGTGGGACAACACGGGTGCACAAACCTGCATGCAGACAGTACATTGATACACATACAGAAATAAAAGAATAATAAAATTAAAAAAAAAAAGAGAAACAGTCAACCTCAGTGGCTCGAAACTTTAATTATACCTACTTAGTCTCTTAATGTTCACCATATTCTATTGATTAGAGTTAAATCTTAAGTCCTGCACACCCTCAAACTGTTGGAATTATATTACATGGGTTTTGCACACTAGAAGACACACATTACTGAGTGTAACCTTAAGGTCTGATTATCACAGATGATCCAAAATAATCAATTGTGTGTTATGTCAGAAATATTATTGTTCCTGAGTATTTTTTATATGAATTTCTAGAAAAGATGATAAAATACATTCACCCAAGGTTCTATAGGAGATTGCAATATGCAATCTGAATAACCCTTAGCCCAATGGGTAGCAAAAATACTTGTTTAAAAAATGGATTTTTGTTATTAACATGGTACGAATGTCCTTGAAAAGAAACAGTATTCTCTGTATGAAAAATCCTGAGTAACTACTGAATTAACTCATTTTGTTCCCAGAAGGATTCATACAAGTTTGGATGTGAAAAAACACAGAATTACTTACAATAAACAAAAGAGGTGTTTTAGGACTGAGAAAATCCAATAAATTAAGCATGTTAAATTTTGTTTGGGACATTCGTTTAGTCAGAAAACACATTTTCAAAGGAGTGTGCTGTAGATATGGACACCTCAGCTTGATGTTCAAAAATAAATAACTAATAAATGAGTAAATAAATTAATAAAATTATGGAAAGAATTTGTCCCTAAATGAATTTGAGAGAGAGACAGAGACAGAGACAGAGAGCGAGAGAAGAAATATTGAGAAGTTGCCTTTTATTGTTTTTTGTTTTGTTTTGTTTTGTGGTTTTTTTGTTTGTTTGTTTGTTTTTCTTTTTGGTTTTACACTTTTTTTGGTATTTTTGAGACAGGGTCTCCCTTTTAGTAACAGGTGTCCTGGAGCTAGCTCTATAGACCAGGCTGGCCTTGAATCCACAGAGATCCACCTATCTCTGCCTTCCGAGTGCTGGGATTAAAGGCGTGCACCACCACGCCTTTTAAATGAATCTAGCAGAGATAGACATGACTAATATACACATGGGATCCTTGCTAAGTGGACTCTACTTCTCCAGTCAACCAAAGCTTCTGAGCTCTGGCTTTGACCACCTGATGATACCTGGCACCTTCCAACCCTACAGGTCCTGCTTAGCCTCTGTGACCTTTGGCTTCTCAACTTATTTCGGGCTGTAATTTTCCATCAGTTTTCATCACAGGGTAAGATGAGTAGCGATGTTAAAGCCTTCGGCATCAGTTTAGTACTCAGCTGCCCATTAACAATGATACTGTTCTATTTCATGAACACTCGCCCCGTCCTCTAGATATCATTATTTGTCACATGGGCCAGATGTTAGAACACAGCTGTTTTCCCCTCTCACAGTCAGCAGGCAGCTCTACTCCTCACACTCATGCAAAGATTCGGGCTGAGGAGGGGCCATCATTTCAAATACTAACTGAGGGACAAAGGTCTCTGCAGGGTCTCCAACCAATAATTAAATATGCTTTCCCCAAAGCGACAGAGCTCACTTTCATTCTATGGTCATCATAAGTCACATGACTTTAGGGAAGCAGAAGAATTTTAGGAAATATACTCCTTTCATGTTCCCCAAAGGCAGAAAGGCCCAGAAGTATTTTGTGATCAGTTTTAACAATCGTTATAAAAATAATACCACAATTTCAGAAAAAATTAAGTTAGAAAACTTTTTATTTCTGTGAAAGTGTTATCAGGCAAAAGTGAATGCAGGTGAAAAATGCTGTCATAAATAAGCTAAAGGCAGAATGAAATCTAACTGATAAAACAGAGACCCAATATATTTCAATTTCACTTTAAATATACCATTTCTTCTGGTCCCTCTGCTGGACAAGTCACAATATAATAGTATTTTACATCACTTAGCAAAATTCCCACTCAACTGTCAAGATTAATCATAACATTTTTCTTTCTTTAGCTGAAATGCTTGCTGCTTCGTGCTATGTCTGCCATATAGAGAATTAGCAAATAACATAGTTAAAATGGTTTTGAAGTCATTTAGTACTATAACCCAAAGCATGATTGCCTTCATTCACTTTATCTCATACTGCAGTCAGTAAAAACTGGCAGAATAATTTGTCAGACTATACTAGTAGGGTTAAAAATCAGGTCTTCTAGGAAGGGGTGGGTGGGGGAATAGCTCAGTAGGTTTGTAAAGCATTTGTTCTCTAACCATAAGGACTTATGTTAGATCCCCAGACCCCACTGGAAAATGCCAGGCATGGAGGCTCATTATCCTGATCCCAACCCTAGGGACATGAACAAGGTGGATATCTGAGGGTGTGAATCAGAGCCAGCCCATTTGACTAGCTCCAGGCCAGTGGGGAGATCCTGCCTCAAAAAATAAACACACACCATACAAATTGGATGGGTTCTGAGGAAAACTCCTGAAATTGACCTCTGCCCTCCACATACATTTCCATGTATACTGCATACACACATGAAAATGAAAGCATAAGTACCCATAAAATCAGGTATCCTAATATCTACACCAATAGCTTTGGTTATATATTTTGTCTCCTTTGATACACCAACAACAAGGGCAAAGATTAGTTACAAAATATAATAAAACATTCAGGGACTTCCATTCATAATAGCAAAAGAAAATACTGAGATACCTCTACAAACAGAAATTTAAAAGATTTTCTGTGAGTGGAGTATAGTATCAATGCATAAATTGCCAAAGAGAAGACATCAGAGAATACTGAATTTGGACCCATGTTTCAGCTTATATGAAGATCTTGTTTGGGAAAAAAAAAGTGTTAAAAATGACTGGGAAGTAATGGATGACTTTTTATTGAATGCAAAGGAGAAAACTGAGCAACCATAGGAAACATATATCCTTTGCTCACAGCACACACCAAAGTCAAGTCCAAATATACTAAACACCCCAATGACTAAAGCTAATCTAAAATGTCTAGAAAATATATAGGTAATTATCCTTAGGATATCACAGTGAAGATTTTCTTAAATAAAGCAGTACAATTAGAAAGGAAACGCAGCTCCTTCTAAGCAATAAAATAACTCATAAACAGAAACTCACAGCACAAGTCCCGACAAGGAGTATCTTTATAGCTTATTCAAGCAGCCGGTATAAAAATTCTAAAAATCAATAATGCACAAAATATGTATGAGCAATTCACCTGAAAGCAATAAGCACATGGAAAGAAAATGTTCAATGTCAATGGTAATCAGGAAAATGCAAATTAAATCCAATATTTCCATCATATGCAGAAGAAACAGTAGTATATTTTGAGGAAATGGATCTTAAGAAAGAATCAACAGATTGTGTTGTTAATGGTTAAAATGACAAGAGAGATAAATACATATTCTGCTTTGATATTGTTTGCGGGTTCTTTTTGCCTTTCTTCACTGCATCAATTTTTTGCTATAAATAGTTCAGGGACAGACAACAAAGGGGATATAATCAAGGCATGCTAGAAAATAATGTGTACTGCAGTTTTAAAGGAATTTAGAGGCTTGTGGCATCATTGAGATGACAGTCCTGCAGAAAACACACACCTACACACGAAATATAGCCTGCAGGAGAAACAATCTAGCATATAATTTAACAAGGTGCTAATTAGATGAACAACAACAAGAAATGAGCCAGGAAGATACTTTTGGAGCTTTTACAAATGCCAAGAGGAGGAAGAAAAGGCTGAGGATTTCCCTATGAAATTAGAATATGGGCTTATGTATTATTGCACAACTTTACCACTCAGCGGAATTGTTCATTAGTGTAAGCCATGTCATATGGGCTGATGAAACGTAGCAGAACAGTTTGCATTTGATGTCTCTTGTATGCTAGAGTAAGCATCAGATAGTGGCTAGAGTTGAAGATTCACACAACATACACCTTCATTAGGATGATTAGGACAGGGGTGATGAACAATCTTCTCTCCAGGCAAGATTTCATGAGGCTGGGAGTGATGAAGCAGACTAGACGACTTAGCCTGAAGGTTATGTAATGAACTACAAATTAGGGTTGTTGGAATTCTTACAGGATCCTGGTTCTCCCAGGTCAAGGTGATGGTAAACTTGCCAGCATTCTGTGACTAATCTCCAAAATCAGTTCCTTTGTTCTCCAGTGGGCAAGTGACTTATGAACAACATCCAGATATAAGAGGCCACAGAACAGTTGAAGGTCATCTTGTGATGGGAGGAAGGAAGAATGGTTGCAGTTATCTTCATAGATTGCCAGCCTGTTCCACTTAGCTTTGACTGGCATGTCAACTTGGCTCAGCCAAGTATCACCTGAGAAGCAATGCATGATTGCAAGATTTCCCATATCAGATCTGACTGGGAGCATGTCTGTAGGGGATTGCCTTGATTGTTAATTGCTAGGAGGGCTCAGCTCACTTTGGACAACACCATTCCGTGGGCAGATGGTCTTCGGCTGTGTGAGAAAGCCATGGAGGTGGCAGCAAGCAGCCTTCCTCCATGGGTTTTGTTTCAAGTTCCTACTTGAGTTCCTGTCCCAATTCCCTTCAATGATGAACCATAGTCTGTAAGCTGAAATAAACCAATGTCCCTAAATTGCTTTTGACCAAAGTGTTTTATCATAGCAAGAGAAAGGAAACTAGAACACCACCACACAGGACAGTTTCACTCCATGAGGTATGTTACAAAATGATTATGCCATACCCACCATCTTCATATACCATCTTTATCTATGAATCGGTCAAGACCTTTCGAGCTTTTATCCTAAAACACACAATAGACACAGTCAAAGCCAGGTGAAGTCTTTATGGGTTTCTGTATGAGAAGGATTCCAAAAATTACTCCCCCAGTTCTTTCAGTGTATTATAAGAATTGCTCAAAATTAATCAAGTCAGTTGTATAGACAAAAATCAATATTATGAGATCAAAATGATTAAATGACCTTCAAAGCTAGCACCTGTCTGATGAAATCTGACCTTAGGTATCTCTCAACTTAGGGTTTATTTCATGAAAAACAATTAACAATTCCTAGTTTATATTTCAACTTGATATTTAAATTATTTATTTTTAAATGTCTTTCAAGGAAAAAACAGCTCATATTCTGTGATGCCTGATCTATGTTTTAAAATTATTAGCAAATTTTATTAGGAAAGTAACCATTCTTATAAAAAAGTAACCATAATTTCAATTCATTAGTCTTTTTGCCCTCTGAGCCTTTTTATCATTAAATTCAAATGTTATCTTCAATGTTTAGCCACCCAATTTAGCTTTTAGACATCTCCACATTTATTTTTTTTTGAGACAGTGTCTCCCTATAGCCCCAGTTGGCCTGGAACTCACTCTGTAGACCAGGCTGACCAGGCTGGCCTTGAACTCACAGAGATCTGCCTGCCTCTGCCTCCTGAGTGCCAGGATTAATGGCGTGTGCCACCACACCCGCCTTAAAGATGGTTCTTAGCTGCCATGTGGGTGCTGGGAATCGAACCCAGATCCTTTGCAAGTGCAGTCAGAGCTCTTAACCGCTGAGCCATCTCTCCAGCTCCATATCTCCACATTTTAACTCTAACTCTTATCATCAGGAAATCCTGAATTCAAAACAATTTCTTTGTTTAATTTGTGGGGGTTTTTTTGGTTCTAAGATATGTTCTTTATATTGTAATAGTCTACATTGTGATTATTTCCTGATAATTTCTAATATCCAGTTCTGTCTTATTCTTTCCTTGTTTTTCTAAACCTTGCATACAAAGACTAACATAATACCTAAAATGTCAAAGTACTACAGTATATTTTTGCTTTGTTCCTGACATAAAGAAAATCCAAATGATTTTATCAGTCTCCTCATGTATTTATGCAACTCAAAACTATTTCTCACAGCAAGTTAATGTGCTACACAAAAGAAAAAAGCAAGCATTATTTCTGTCTTTCATTTGGATTTCCTTATGTAGTTGGAGCACCTGTTCTCTAATCTGATGTATCACATTTCTTTGCAACATGAGTGGAAGAGCTAACACTCTCAAGAACAGTGGTCAAAAAAAGATTTTCTGTGGTTTCCACATCCTCACCTGCTGTTGATTTTGTCTGGTATTTAAAAATGCCATTTTAGTATTAACAATAATGGATAATTACTTTTTTTGGTATTTTTGAGACAGGGTCTCCCTTTAGCCCAGCTGGCCTGGAGCTCACTCTGTAGACAAGGCAGGCCTTGAACTCACTGAGATCCACCTCCTTCTGCCTTCCAAATATTAGGAGTAAAGGCGTGCACCACCACACCCAGGCAGAAAATGTGAATTCCTAAGCATAAAAAATTAAAAAGACAGAGAAAGATGCAGGACAGTTATGGCAAAATGCATGATCTGGGGTGGGGGGGGAGGGGAAAGGGGATATGCCTAAACTGAATTGAAAAATGATGTCTGAAATACACAAAACACCAATAAAAGCACAAAAAAATAAGTAATAAAAAATTTCCAACTGAAAAATAAATATTTACAGTATGATGTTAAAATTGGGGGATGGTAGTTTTTTATTCCTAGGCTTTAGAATATATATGTTAATAAATATGTTTAAAAATCTATATGACTATGCCTCTAACTATGCAAAGGCTTGTAGGTTAAAATATTAAAATTGAGCCATTCGGTCTCCATTTTACCTGTCCTTTATCTGGAGATTTAAGAAAGCAGATGCCCATTCTAAATGGTAAAAAGATTTTATTAAATAGTAGCGTTTTTTAAAGTAATTGTTGTAATCAGATTAGTTTGCTTGCAACAATGGTGTAAGATCAAGGAGGTTTTGTGTATCCCTCTAATGTGGTTAACTTTGTTTTCAAGTTAATACTAATAATTATACTTTATACATTTATATAAAAAATTAACTATGTGTAACATTACCAGTGCCTGTATCAGGTGAACTAGACGTTGAGAAATCCACATCACTGATGCAAAGCCAAATCCTATGTTGAAAATATCTCTGGCAGATTTGCCAAGGTCTTACATGATGGAGAGAGATACATATTGGTCACAGACAACTCTGTATACAGTCCACACTGGTGAGGCTACAGTGAAGAAGTAATCTGCAAGTGTCCTGAGAGACACCTTCTCAACAGCTTTGCTCATACATAGCTGAGGCCACTTGGCTATCTCAGGATTGTGCTGCAGCCTCAGCAGCTGGAGAGAAAGTTACTGGGAACTTCAGAAACCAAATATAAATGGCGTGAGCATGGTGTGACTTTCACAGAAAAGTAGAACGCTGATAGCACTATGGGAAAAGAAATTGCAATTAAGAGATTCACCTTATACTATGACATTTATATAGGCATATTTTGGAGCAATATAATGGGGAGGGAACCACAACAACATAGGTACTGGGTCAAAGAACGGACTGATATAGTTAAATTCTGCCTGAAACAATGGACCTTTACAGAGAAAAACTTTTAAAAGACTGAGAGAAAGATGAAGGACATGTATGGCAGAATGAATGATCTGGGGTGGGGTGGGGGAAAGAGAAAAAGGGGAATGTGCCTAAATTGAACTGAAAAATGTCTGAAATACACAAACATCATTGAAAGTATTATTAAAAAATAGTGGATAGAAATTCCCAATTCAATATAGCTGAATATTAATGGGTGTTTTTACTACTTTCTTCTGTGTACTGGAAGATGTTTAATTTTATTCTAATATAATATTGAAAATCCTTATCTAAAAAACTGTATACTGTTATTTTTGTATCTTTTTTTTTTTTCAAGACAGGGTCTCCCTGTAGCCCCAGCTGTCCTGGAACTCACTCTGTAGACCAGGCTGGACTTGAACTCACAAAGATCCACCTTAAATGTCCACACTGCCTTAAACAGATGTACTTTGCATACAACTGCTATATTTGCTTATTTGTGATTCCATAGAGTCAAAATCTGTGGATTATTCCAAATAATTAAGATCACTTGATCTGCCCATGCCGTCCACTTTAGAAAAGTCAAGCCTTAAAACAATAGATTCATTTTTAACTATCTTGGAAAATGCAAATGTAATGGGAAAATAATTTATCTTTCCATTACAATACATACAGGTATTTTGTTTCTTTTCTGAACAAAAGACACAACCATTACTCAATTTTATTTATTTATTTATTTATTTATTTATTTATTTATTTATTTATTTATTTGCATTTAGGGAGTATCACATCCTCAAGAGTGATGCAAGTTTTCTTAGAAACAGCTGTAAGTACAAGCAACATGATTACTGGGGAGGAAAATATTTACCTTAAAGCATGTTCCACCTCTTCCTTGGAAAAGAACTAAGCCATTTCTCAGAAATGAGCTTTCCATTTCAAGAACATGCAAAGATCTTGTAACTTCAGAGTTTTGTACTCTCCAGAGCTTTTTTTTTTTTTTTAACCATTCTGATGCTTAATTTAAATCGATGTTCTGCATCCTCTTCTTTTTGAAGAGTAAGGTTTCTTTTCAGGAGGGTTTGAATCACATGGTTGAAGTGTAAGAATGAGATGTTAGAAACTATCATTGAATAAACCAGGTTGTTTGTATTTGGAGGGAAAACATCCATGATATCTCCCAAGGTAGTCATTTTGAGTAATATTTGTCCTGCTGTATTCAGAGTGAACATAGATCTTAGGAATATAAGAGGAAACCGCATATGTAAATACTTCATTTATTTTTTGCCTGAATTTTTTGCCTGTTATTTTCTTTTTTTTAATATTTTTTAATTTTTTTTATTAATTTTATTTATTTATGTATGTGTATGAATGTACTGTCTGCATGCAAGTTTGTGCACCCGTGTTGTGCAATGCTGCGGAGGTCAGAAGAGGGTGTCGGATTCCCCTGGAACTGGAGTTCTCCTGGAATTGGAGTTTCAGATGGCTCTCGGCCGCCATGTGGGTGCTGGGGATCGAACCCGGGTCCTCTGCGAGGGCGTCGGTGCTCCTAACCGCTAGGCCATCTCTCCAGCCCCTGTTATTTTCTTATATAAATATTGTCTGCTCCTTTCCAGGAAATTTTTTAGCTTAGTAACATCTTGAAAATCTTAAATCTATACTGTTGTCTCCCTGCACTTCATAAATACCACAAGAGTGGGAAGCTCTGTTCAATGTTCAAATTATATATATATATAGATATATATATATATGATAATTTAACTTATTTTAAACAAATCATGGTCATTCTTAACAATTATTTTATTTTAATAATTCCTATTCTATAATAAATTTCTACATTAATCTTTATATAGTGAATATACCTTTGACAAAAAGTATAATCCCTAAAAGATGAATATATTATAGATATTCACATTTCTGATATTTAAATTTTAATAATTTCTTCTAGCTCTTCCAAAAATGATTTAGAGCTACTTTCAAAATATATAGAGTCTAAAGTTAGTTATATATGGAATGAGAACATAATAGATTAATGAGAACAATTAATATGCATTAAATAATGATTTTTTTAAAAGTTAAGTTCTAAAAATCAAGTAAATATTAAGTGGGTAGACTAGAAGGTGAAGCCTGGCCCTTATGCAGTTGTTAGGAGGGTCATTAAATGGTTCCTTCTCTCTATCGGCCACTGCGGCCAGGGTGGCACATCAGCCTTCCTGCTAGGCAGTTTCCTAAAGATGCAAAGATGAGGCTCAGAAGAAACTCCATTATCCCTGCATCTGCACAGAAGGAGCCGCTCTGAGATCACAAAGCAGATCTCACATAAAACACGGTTATACTAGATCATGGAAGCTTCATCTAGTTTTCATTCTTGTTTTGTTTTAGACAGGGTCTTCATAAAGCCCAAGCTGCACCGGTCTGGAACTGCTGGGCAGACTAGGGTGTAAATTCAGGTACCACTGTGCCAGGCTTTCATCTGGTTTTACGTTCAAAACCCTCTTTCAGATGCAGTGAGATGGATGGGAACTAGTGTTTCAGGGGGAAATGATCCCATGAAGGTGTTAGGCTGCTGGGTCCAGGGTCCCTTCCACCTCCAAGTTAAAATAAAGATAGAACTTAGAGCATGCAAGGTGGATAACCTCAATTATTTCATGTATACTTCATTTTATTCAGTTACAATCCTAGCTAATTTAAAATATAAGCCAAACTGAGAAGCCAAGAAGCATTCTAAGTGGCTTTAGAGGTTTGCTGATGGCAGGTTACACACAAATTCTGCCTTCATGGAAGGAACAGAGATTGAGCCCACAGCTCTTGCAGAGGCAAATTTCTACTCAACTACCAAGAAAATTAGATCCCCAAAGTTGCTTCTTGCTTCTTATCCCTGACCAATAACTACAGACTACAGTCATATATAAATGTCAACCAACCAATCAGGAAAAGGCATGGTTGCATCCTCTATTAATCAGTCCAGCAGTATCATGTTTGCATTTGACATCTGCACAAAAGACTTGAATATATACTTGGCTGGAGCTCTGCCTATCTAAGCTATTCCCTCCCTTTGTGTGTGTGTGTGTGTGTGTGTGTGTGTGTGTGTGTGTGTATGTGTGTGTGTTAAAGACTGCATATTCATTTGCCAAGTTTCTTTTTGCAATAAAGCTTCCCACTCTACTTCAGTTATTGTCTAGTGAATTTTGTTTGTTGACAGTAAGATTCTAAGATGGAAATATATTCAGTGCTATTGCTTTAACACAGGTCTCCTGTGTTACCATTGGCAAAAGATTCTACCAACTAGAAGAAAGTAAAATTTTACTTCTGTTCAGTAGAAGAGCCAAACAAAACCATAGGCAGTTATAAAGCCTTCTATCTGCCCATGGGAGATGAGGAAACAGGAGTTAACTAACGTTTAATAATCACGTGAGTGGGCTGGAGAGATGGCCTAGCGGTTAAGAGCACCGACTGCTCTTGCAGAGGACCCGGGTTCGTCCCCCAGTACCCACATGGCGGCTGAGAACCGTCTTTAACTCCAGTTCCAGGGGAATCCGACACCCTCTTCTGACCTCTGCAGCATTGCCCGACATGGGTGCACAAACCTACATGCAGACAGTACACTCATACACATAAAAAAATAATCACATGTGAGTGGCATATCAGGATGCATGCATGTGCACACACATACACACACACACACACACACACACACACACACACCTTCAAAACTTCAGAACTCTGTGCTATAGAGCACACCCAGGAAAAACTTAGAGCAAATGTGCAAAATCATCGAATTTCTGAGTAAGATCCCAAACAGCAACAAAGTTTAAGTTCAAATATCCCAATGTAACCAAAAGCAACTTCATAGAAATTATATATACTAGACCTTGGACATCTGGGCTTGAAGTATCATTTAAAATCGTCAGTATGTCTATATATATATATATATATATATATATATATTTTATATTTATGTTCCATGTAAAACCCTGGACATTTGTTCAGCATCTACTAAATGGTCTGGGATATTTCTAGATGTTTCAAATGTTTTTAATGTTCAGTGGTAAAAAGAATTGAAAATAGGTTGTTATTTGGCAGAATTTGCCTATTCTACAGGCCACTATTTTAAAATCATTAACTACCTTAAAGATACTGTTTAGATACATCTAACATGGCATGGTTTCATTTAAAATGGGAGAATTCTTAGGTTATTCTCAGGTTCTTACCTCTGAATGATCCTGTCTCTAGTTTATTTAGCATACACCACTCAGAATTAAGTTATTTGGCCCTTTATTGGCCTTAAGATAAGCATACAGATATACGGACGGACCCTACTTTGAAGTTATTTTGATGACTGCTATCAGAATACAAGAAACAGTAAAAAGTAGAAAGATTAATTTTCCATGTTAAGTATACTTTTAAAGGTTTCACAAAAGATTATGTTAAATACTATGTTAAACAAAGACATTGAGATTTTAAAGGATTAAATGTAATTCCATCCTTTAATGACTTTAAATGTTTTTAAATTCAGTGAACTATTTAAATAAAAATATCCTAATGATGGAAGAAGAGTTGAGTAATTTGTAATTCTGTCTTGATATATACCCATACTCAGCAACAAGAATAATTTAAAATGTTGATGCTTTTGTTTGTTTGTTTTTATTTCTTTAAGAATTTTGAGACAAGGTCTTCTTGCAGTGCCAGCTAAATTGGAACTACCTATGTAGAGAAAGTTGGTCTTGATCTCACAGAGATCCACTTGCCTCTGCCTCCTGAGTGCTGAGATTAAAGGCATGCACCCTCATGTTTGTCTGATGCTTTTATTTTGGAAGTGAGCACTCTTTCATATCCCAACAGGCTGCTTCTGCTACATAATTTCTTATGTAATTGGTAAAAAAGTGAAGTATAGATATATACAGTGTAAATAGAACTTTTCTATTGCTGTGACAAACTACCATGAGAAAAAGTAACTTGTTTTAGCTCACAGCTTCAAAGGAGGTGCAGTCTGTCACGTGGGGAAGACATGGCAGCAGGCAGGCATAGAAGCAGGAGTAAAAACTGCTTGGTCCCATTTCATCTACACACAGGAAGCAGAGTGTGAGGATATGAAGAGGGCCCAGACTATAAAACCTCAAACCTCCTCCTCCCCAACCCCTGCACCCACCAGAACAAACTGTCTAGTAAGGTGCTGGCTACTAAAGGTCCCATAACTGAAATTAACACCAACAACAACTTAGGGAACCAAGTGTTGAAATACCTGAGCCTGTAGGGGACATATTTCATTCAATCCAGCACAGTCAGTATGCTATGTTTGCCCCAGGTAGCTTTTCGTCTTGGATGTGTTTATAATTGACTTGAAGAACTCTGCTCACTTCACAGAACAAATGCATACACATACACACACACACACACACAGACATACACACACACACACAGACATACACACACACACACAGACATACACACACACACACACACACACACACACACACAAACACACCATTTTTTTAATCAGAAATTTTTTAGTTAGAAATTTCCAATCCTTCCAATGAATCAGACTAGGATTCAACAGGCAATGTACTTGAACTCAAGGCTGTTCATTCCCCCTCAAACTTTCTATCCACCTTATTGCCATGGAGACATGGGAATCTGATCATCTTCCCACAGATTCCCAACCTGACCTGGGACAGAACCTGCTCTACTCTGGTTGTGCCAATTTGAGGAACAGATACAGGCCCATGTTCAATGATCTCATCACCATGGGTCAGCTTTAGTAATAATCTTAAGCATAGGTTTTTCTATAATGCTACTTTTCAATTTTGGATCTTATTAGTTCTTTTTTTGTATAATATTTTACTTCACAGCATGGAATTCTCAATGACTATATTTATTTTCCAAATCAATGAGAAAATGAGCATCAAGATGAGCAGAGGACCAGAGTCAGAATGCATATCCTTTGCCCTATATCTGTATAAGTTATACAGACTGTATCTGTATAAGTTATTACTGTATAACAACTTATGGGGCATTTAATGGCTAAACGCACATTTATTACATTATGGTTTTTTGAGTCAGGACTCTGGGCACAGCTTAACTGGTCTCTCTCCCTGTGGGCTTCTCTCAGGCTATAACCAACTGGTCAGCCGAAACTTGGACCTTCCATGAAGTCTAGCCTGGAAAAAGATCAACTTTTGAGTTCACTTGCATTTGCACTTCTAGGGATGCTGAGCCTCAGCCGACAAAGACAGCCCTAAGTCCTTCATCATGGGGCTTGTCCAACAAAGTAGGCTGCTTCATCAAAGTCTGCTGGGGAAGAATGAGTTACTAATGTGGAATTTACTATACTACGACATAGAATTACAAAGCTGATAACTTGTCATATTCTGTTGAGATGTGAAGCAAATGACTATGTCAGCCTATGCTCTCAGGAGGCTTATGTGTGGAGGAGAAATCATCAGAAGCCCCCTTAGTAGCTGCTGGTGATGTGTCATTATAGCAAAAAGAAAACCCAACTCTAGAGTCACCCATGTCCGTTACCAGCTCATGGCAGCTTGGTCAGTAGGCAAATGGCCGTTCCACACAGGAGAACATCTGTTTCTTATAGTGGCAGCAAACACAGTCTAAGCCAGACTCAAAACCGCAAGCTTTTATCTGTTTGGGCAGCATTACAGAGCTGGCTGCTACCGGTCCAGTTTTCCTAAATTGACTTGGCTGGGGCAAGAATTAGATTTCAGAGAGAATCTTCACACATAATGGCCTTTTAGATATTATATGAAAGGATAACCATAGCCCTGTAATTTATTCCTCCCCTCCTTAGGGATCATGAAGATATTTGACCCTGACCAGAATTCTTTGCAAATATCGACTGATCAAATATAATAACTGAAAGATAAATGGGGGTCCTGAAAAGGTTTGCTGTGCACTGATTACTGATCTGGAGATGATCTCAGCATTATATCCTAGTTCATTTAGATTGTTTGTATTAAGTCATAGGCTGGGCTGAAGCATGCACATTATGCGCATAGCTAGAATAAAGCAAGACATTTAGCAAAAGTCTAGAACACAGCAGTCCTCCTGACTAATGTGTCTGCTGTTCTTTACACACTCCAAAATCATATATGTTGTGTGGGAAAGGATCTTGTGGGATCCGCTCCTGGTTGCTGCACATACAGCTGCTTCTAATTTGTATCCATGCGTAATTACACACGAACCTCATGCTAAGTTGGAGCCATCTTTTGGAAACAGTGGGAATAATAAAGACAGACTAAATAACAATTAGAACGAGATATTTACTTTCCAACAGTTTTAAATGAGAGGCAATTGGCATACAGTGACTTGCATATATATAAATCTGGGCATCTCACTTCACTGCCTTCAAAAGCACAACCACAAACAAGAATCTGGTATATTTAAGTTGATGTTACTGATTCAAGGCATGACAGGTGCCACTCCCAATTTTGAATCCCTTATGATTTCTATTGCTGTCTAAGGATCAAGGAAGAGCAACTTCAGTAATGGTGCATAAGATTGGCTCATGGCCCAATGCTCATACTACTATGTAATAGAGAGGCGAGACACAAGGAGGAAATAGAAGTATTACCTAATATTCCTCTGGAATTGTTTGATTGATAATGAAAAACAAAGTGAAATGGAGGGGAAGGACGTTGTGTCTGAGATGACTCTGTCAGTAAAGTGCTTCCTACACAGACATGATGACCTATCCTGTTCAAATCTCTGGCGCCTATATAAAAAGCTGTGCTCACTAGTGTTTGACTATAATATCTGTGCTGGGAAAGCAAAACAGGAGGATCTCAGGGTTTGCAACCAGCCTGGTCTTATATAATCAGTGAACTCCCCCCAAAAGTTAGAGATACAGAAAGACATCTGAAGTTGATCTCTAGGTCTCTCTCTCTCTCTCTCTCTCTCTCTCTCTCTCTCTCTCTCTCTCACACACACACACACACACACACACATACCCCTTAAATTTTAAAATGGGACAAATGGGTAAGGCTACAAATAACATTTTTTTGTTGTATGAACTCTTGACAACTTGACATTTTTAAAACCAAAACCTTAGGCTATGTACCCACATACCCTAAGGAGCCTCATCCAAATTCATGCATATATGTTATTGTGCACAAGTAAAAATCCAATTATAAGAAACTTGATTTGGATAAAAAGTATATATATATATATATATATATATATATATATATATAATATATTCAAACACCTTCTGAATTAAAAAAATATTTTTTGGTCTTTTAGATACAGGTCTCTCTGTAGTCCTAGACCAGGCTGCCTTGAACTCACAAAGACCCCCCTGCCTCTGCCTCCCAAGTGCTAGGATTAAAGGTGTGTGCCACCACACCCAGCTAAAAAAATATCATTCTTTTTTTTTAATTTAATTTTTATTGATGCTTTGTGCATTTCATACACTTTTTCCAATTCAGTTCAGGCTTATTTCCCCTTCCCCTTCCCAAAAATATCATTCTTAAAAAATATATCATTCTTGCTGAACAGAGACTTCACAAGTGAGGAATTAGAGATGGCTGAGAAACACCTTAAGAAGTGTTCAACATCACATCATTAAGGAAATGCAAAATCAAAACCACTTTAAGAATACCATCTTACTCAATATAGACTGGCTAGGATCAAGAAAACAAATGTTATCAAGTGCTGGAGAGGTTGTGGGGAAGAGGGGAACACTCTTCCACTGCTGGTGGGAATGTAAACTCATGCAGCCACTATGGAAAGCAGTGTGGGAACCCTTGGAAGACTGGAATGAACTTGCCACCGCCCCAAGCCATACCACTCCTAGCATGTACCCCAAGACTCACTCCGCTGCAGAGATACATGCACGGCCATGTTTATTTCAGCTCTCTTCACATAGCAAGGAGCTGGAACCAACCCAAATGCCCCTCAACTGATGAGTGGATAGAGAAAAATGTGGTACCATCCTACACCAATGAGTTCTATGTAGCCGTAAAGAAAGATGACATATGAGCTTTGCAGGAAAATGGCTGGAGCTAGAGGACATCATGTGAAGTGAAGTAAACAGACCAGAAAAAACAATGACGAATGATATCCCTCATCTTGGATGCTAGTGCCAATTACCTAGTTGTAAGTATTTCTGTATGCATGGCCCCTTGAGCTTTTGTCCAAACAGTTGGGAGTGATGCAGAGTTGAAAACAACACAACAAAGACAACAACAACAGAAAGGACTGCATCAAAGAACTGACTGAAACAGTGAACTTCTGCTCAAAACAGTCAACTTCCACATGGAGAATATTGAGAAAGACTGAGAAAGAGATGAAAAGCATGTTTGGCAGAATGCATGAGCTCTGGTGGGGTGGGGGGATAGGGTGGGGGACACGGGTCTAGATTTGATAAAAAATATATATAAATAAATTTTAAAAATTCAGCATAGTCACACAATTTTCAAATTTATAGTAATGGGAATGAACCCAAGACCTCATGCCTGAGTTCATTATTTTTTCCTGTTGTTATGATAATTTATCTTGACAAAAGTAAATCAAGGGAGAAAAAATATATCATTCTTTTATATTAATTGAAAGAAGTTTGATTTGCTTACCCAACCTTCAGTGGAATAATCCTTGAAACTAGAGACAGCCTGAGTACTATGACCTAGGAACAATAGCTTACATATCTGGACTCATTAGCTACCAGTACTTGGTCTGGTATAGTCCATATACAGGGCAGCAGGGCACCTTAGATGTTTGAAGTTGAAACATGGAAGACATTGAGAGGACATAGCACAGGGCACATGACCATGCTCTGATATAAAGACTGGGGGGCCAGTGAAGGAAGCCCCAGTTTCATCTATTTTTCCTAAAAGCATACTTGGGATGGATACTATCTGCATGTGCAAGACTCTGCCTCTCCAGCCATATTCCACAGCCACCTCTACAACCAATTCTGTTTTCTACAGCCAATTTCAACTGGTTTTGTTTAAATGCTAAATGAGAGTGTTTGCAGTTCCTCAAGATTGCTCTGAGGAACATACAAAATAATATAGACTTCCATGCATATGAGAGAGTATTAATGTTCTAATTAGATTTCCTGATTGAAGTACAGGTATTGATATCCATTAATTATTATTATAAATTGAAACATGATAAATTATCTATATAGGCTTATGGCATCTAATGTGATATTTTGATATCTTTGAATGCTAATTAGTGTAGCCATTATAGAAAGCAATATGTATGTTCATCGAATAACTAAAAATAGAGCTATTCAGCTGAAGAGACATCTCAGTGGTTAATAGCATTGGTTGCTCATGCAGAGGACCCAGGTTTTATTCCCATCCCCACAAAGAAGCTAACAACCATCTGTAACTTCAGTTTTGGGGAATCAAATGCCGTCTTCTGACCTTTGAGAGCATTGCAGGACACGTGTGCCCTTATATACAAGTATGCAATACACAAAAATAACAATAAGTAAAATATTTTTAAAATAGAATGATTATATGGTCCAATGGTTCATCTCTGGGCTCACTCTGTGGTCAGAGGACATGAAGTGAGAATGGTAAGGAGACAGCCGTCCTCCCACTTTCCCTGCAGCATTATTCTAGATAACCAAGAAACAGAACTAGCTTGTGTCCTTAATGTAAGACTGATGTTTCAAATATGGCAAATATACATGAGGGAATATTACTCATCCGTAAAAGAATGGAAATCTGTTGACAGTTTTCAAACCAAAAAGGCAAATGGAAGATTTAGAGGTAATGAAATGGACTATTTGCAATTCATCTGGTAGACTGATCACTGACTTCAGATGTGCCATAGATATGATCTTTAAAACTCTACCAAACAGCAGTAGGTCAAAAGGGACAAGTAACCTGAGTAGACTCAGCTTTGGTTTTATTTCTGTCATCCAAGAACAGTTTTTGGACCTATAGAACAATCCTCAGGTCATACCAGTGGGACTCACAGAGTGACATTGCAATTACCCTGTGTGTATCACATTATTACCTGGATGCACTTGGTCTTGAAAACCAGTATGAGTAACATGACAGCAATGGTCTGGTGATTACCAAGGTCTATGTAGAGACTGGTCACCCACTTTCCAGGAAAGCACAGCAGATAAATCCTGTTCATGTTCAAGGTCTTCCCCAGTTGGTGGAATTGTAGAAGAGACCATGAGCCAAGGCCACAAGATTCTTTCCTCACACTGTACCAAATAATTTATAATCAGATCTTGACTCTGACATGCAGCCCAGAGACGGGAGAAACTGTTTGAGTTATGGCAAAAAATCACATGTCCCTTTTGGGGATATTGTTAGTCCTGTTTGCAAAGTCACCAGAAAGAATTCTGAGATTGAATTGTGCCCTGACAGAAACAAGCAAATAAAAGATTTATAAAGGGCTGTCAATCAGACGACACCTCCTGAGCCTGTGACCCGAATGCACGAATGATTGTAAAGGTGTCAGCAGCTGGAACACACGCAGACCAGAGCCTTTGGCAGAAATCAATATTCCTGCTCAGTGGAGACGGCAGAGATTTTGGACTTGAAAGTGGTTTCAGGCAGCTGCCTAACACAGTTCTTTGGAAACATAATGGAGAGCTTGTTGTTGGGCATTTGCAGAAATTGCTCCTATCTTGGGAAATCTAGACAATCTCAAAATCAGAAACATTCACCATGACTTCCATGATGTCAGAGAACCACTGGAATTGTGGGAATACCTCAGTGGAACTCATGAATAAACAGAAATGTTCTACATAAGGCTATATTACACTTCTTAAGTAGGTGCAAACACTTCAAAGTCAATCAAGAATCTGGACCCATTGGATAGAAAATAAGAATCCCCATGCCAAGGATGGACTCAATTTGAAGCTATTGATCAAGGGTCCCATAGAACCTCAAACAGAGCTGGCTTTTGGCATTGCTCTTGGCTACCCAGTAGAACTTGTTGGTAGGTCCTATTGCTGAAGACACTACATAGGGTCATAGGACAATCAAAGAGATGTCAGGCTGGTGTGGACCTGGAAGCTTCATTTCTACAGGCTAGCTTTCATAGTGCTATAATGTGCTATTCATGGTACTGGAAGATAAAAATAATCACTAGTATTATCCAGCTGTGAACACTACAAGCTACAGTAAGGAATGACCAGGAAAGATACACCAACTGGTGCCATAGTGGCACAAATGTTATGGGAGTAACCAACCACTTTTTATTGTATTTAAGCCCACTTTCAAAAACTGGAGCTTGGGCTGGAGAGATGGCCTAGCGGTTAAGAGTGCCGTCCGCTCTTACAGAGGACCCGGGTTCGATCTCCAGCACCCACATGGTGGCTGAGAACCGTCTGAAACTCCAATTCCAGGAGAGCTCCAGTTCCAGGGGAATCCGAGACCCTCTTCTGACCCCTGCAGCATTGCATGACACGGGTGCACAGACTTGCATGCAGACAGTACATTCATACACATACAGAAATAAATAAAATTAATAAAAATAAAAAAAATAAAAAAAACCAAAAACAAAAAATGGAGCTCATATTTGGCACTACAGTGCCAAGAACCTGTGGCTAGACTGGTCAGAAGCCATAGGGATGAGCATGCTACTATTATTCTGCTAAATGGACATAGTATTAAACTGACTCTAAATGGCTTAGTGTTATTCACATAGATTAATGCATCTCTCAACTCACCAGAGAAGGTTCCTTATGTAGCAGATGATGATTAACACAGAGACTCATAACTTCTCATCCTGCAGAAAATGAGACTGCAGAGTGCAAGGTCCTAACTGGGACACCTGTATCACCTGTTTTCTTCTCAAAGCAGGGATCATTGTAGAAGAGGGACCAGGAAGATCTAAGAGCCAACAGTGATGGATGAATGCAGGGACATTGTGTTTTCCAGATACAGCAGGTCAGTTCACATATGAACAAACAGTGCCTGTGACAGCATGCACAAAACCTGCACAAGCCCAATCCAGACAAAAATCAAGCATTGAGGGAGGCAGGCAAGAAGGCCCAGCCTACCTGAGAAGATATTGAGGATTGATAGCTGTGCTGGGATGGGGGTGTGGGGGGAGTCATTTTTCTCTAAGGGTATGATACCAGGTAGCTTACGAAGCTTCAGGGGATGGACCCACACCTAAGATAATTTGATGAGCACAAATTGGACTTGATAGACCTTAAAAAGTGAGAGAAGACATAAAGTTGGGGGCTTGTCAGGAGGTGCTGTAGATGAGGTTCAGATCTATATATGTTCCAAATTGATTGCATTAAGTTCACAAAGATCTCAATAAGAATCTTTTTTTTTAAAATAGGAAATATGTTTATGAAACAGAATAGGTTCGAAAGTTCATGGCATTTTCCCCAGATTTCTTTATTCCATTTGGAACCAGTGGTAAACCTTCAGCTCCACTATGAGAACCTCGATGCTACAATTTCCCAATTGTATACACCTTTACGTTTTTCTCAGATCATGCCAAATGGCTGCTGTGTCACTGAATGGATCTCTCCAACTCAGTGTTCTTATTGGACTTCAAGCAGCTTTTCTGCCCTTATATCTTGGTGCTAGAAGCCAGTTCCAGCCACTTCCCAGCAGTCTGAAAGACTCACTAATCCAAGAGGAGACACTAGAGGGAGCTGTCTTTCAGGAGACAGGTCATGGCTATGGATCATTAGGGAGATGAAGAGGCACTCAGAATAGAGTCTGCATTGCTAGACTCAACTCTTGTGAGGAACTTCTGCCCTTGGGGACATTTAAATAATAATATCAGATGGTGCTAGTGCCACCAAAGTTTAGACCAGAGTTGTCTAACAAGGTATCTCTATATTATATAGGGTTCCCAGGCACCTGGAATTTGGATAGACCAAATGACACAGGTAATCCATGTAAAATACATATGGGATTCTAAAGTCAGTACCAAAAGAGGGTAAAAATTCTCATTTAATAGCTCTATGTTGTTAGCTGGATGTGATGGTGCACACCTTTAATCCTAGCACTTGGGAGGCAGAGGCAGGTGGATCTTGGTGAGTTCAAGGCCAGCCTGGTCTACAGAGTGAGTTCCAGGACAGCTGGGGCTACAGGGAGACCCTGTCTCGAAAGGATCCTCCCCCCCAAAAGCAGCTCTATGTTGATAACAGATTGAATTAGTATTATTTTCCATATGTTAAGGAAAGAAAAATATACTATTGAAATTCATAATGGCTGGAGAGATGGCCTAGCGGTTAAGAGTGCCAACTGCTCTTGCAGAAGACCCGGGTTCGATCCCCAGCACCCACATGGCGACTGAGAATGGTCTTTAACTCCAGTTCCAGGGGAATTCGACACCCTCTTCTGACCTCCGCGGCACTGCACGACACGGGTGCACAGACCTGCATGTACACAGTACATTCATACACATATGAAAATAAAAAAAAAAAAAAAGAAAAGAAATTCATTCATTCATTAAGCAGCAGTTATGGACCTAGCCCTAAAGAAAGACATTTCTACCACTTCCAGGGGGGGGGGCGGGTTTCAAGGAGAAGAGGGTGGGAAGTGGGTAAAACCCAGCGGATAGCATGAAAAGCTACCAATGGTCATTCTCTAGTCTGGATATAACAATTGCAATCATTAACTCACAACTGTAGTTACTTGCATTGGGCCCACACAGGGAGTGCCCTATCAACAAGAGACAAAGAAAGGAGAGGCCCTCAGAACTGTTGCTATTGATAGGTCCGGGGCTATTGTCTTTAGTATAATAGCTACAGCTGAGCCAGCCAGGCTCCAACAGATATTGCCAAACTCATAGTCATGCAAATGGACCTGGTTAAATTCAATGGGTCTCAAAACAAAATAAATACTGGAAGGGTTTGGTGGGGCGGTACACAGGGGAGGTAGGGATGGGGGAGTGAGTGGTCAGTCTGTCCTGTGTGTGTGTGTGTGTGTGTGTGCGTGTGCGCACGCGCAAAATTGTCTAAAAGCAGTTAATGAAAATGCATTCTCATGTCTCCTGTTACTTTATATATTTTTTCAGAGAACTTAAAATTCCAGTGAAGTTTGCATTTTATTTCTCCTTTTCTGAGTCTCTCTAAATGAGAGACTCAGAAAAGGAGAAATAAAATAACCCTATAATTTATGAGCTTTAGGTTTCCAGAATCATAGAAAATAGAAATAAAGCCCAAATTAAAAAGATAAAATCTTGTAAAAGATAAATGTATACAAACTATTAGGGCCAAAATTTGGCTACTTTTCTGTTAACTTGTCCTATTTATGAATACCTGTTACTGTAAAAGCAAAATATTTCCTAATGAAGAGAGGCAATGCAAGAAGTAGGCCTGTCACATGCATTGCTTCTACATAGGACATTGAGTCTGCCCTGTGCCTGCCTGTGTCCTTTCTTCAGCACAAGTAAAGCCCATTAGATAAAACATTACACAAAATTATAAGGAATTCGTGGCTTAAAAAATTTAATGCACACATACTTAAATTGAGACTAATAATTAGGACTGTTGACATAACTATCTCAAAAAAAAGAGAATGAAATAAAATTTGAGAAATACTGACTTTACAAGGGAAACAAGAAAAAAAATGAAATTTGAGAAATATCTGATAATCATGAAAAATAAGCCAGAGTTAATTGAATATAAATCAGAACATCTTCATTTTTCCCTGAAACAGAATACTCACTGAAACATAGTGTTGTTACAAATGTGTGTGCCATCAATGTTAAGCATAATGGACAGTCACACTTGCAGTTGACCCATTTCTATAATTTTAACTTATATAGCAGTATAAAATATCTTCTACACTTTACTTCTGTCATCTGAATGCATTTTATTTTAAAATTATTTCTCATAAGCCTATTAACCCAAGAAATGTTCTTTTCACTTGAGACACACCAGTTCAATGATATCTGTTTTGAAGGATATTATAGGTTCTGGAAAGATGGTTCAGACATTAAGGGAATATGCTTTTCCAGAGACTCTGAGGTAAATACCCAGCACCCCCACATCCAGAGGCTCACTGGTGCAGGTGACTCCAACTTCAGGGGGAACCAATATTTACTTCTAGCCTCTGCAGGAATACACACACACATACACCACACATATGTACACCACACACACACATACACATATACACTGCACACATACACATCACACACCATACACACATAAGTTAAAATAAAAATTAAGTAATTTTAATAAAAGGAAATATTTACAGGAGCCAGCGAGATGGCTGAGTGGGCAGGAGCACTTGCCACTTGCCTTATAAACTAACAATCTGAGTTCAATCCCTGGCACCTACATAAAAGTAGGAGGTGTTAGAACCAATTCCACAAAGTTGTTCTTTGACCTCCACAAATGTGTCCTGGCACATGCGCCAACTACATACACATATACAATAGTAATAAACGACATAAAAGCACACATATGGATGACTGAAGAATGGCATGGTCAGTAAAGTTTATGACCTTGCAAGCATGGTCAAACCTGAATTTGATCCCCAGACTTACAGAAAAAAAGTCAAACTTAGTGTCAAACACTTGGAATCTCAATCCCAGCATTGCTGAGGCAGAGACAAGTGGATCCCTGGGGCTCACTGGCCAGCTAGCCTAGCCTACTTGGTGAGGTTCAGGCCAAGGAGAGACACTGTCTAAAATATACAGAGTTGAGGATTGACCCTACTCGATATAGGCACACACATGCACACAAAACACACACACAAAACACACACACACACACACACACACACACACACAAGTATATGAAATCCACTGGGGGTGGGGGGCTATGGGAGAGGTGGGAGAGGTGATATAAAGATGGTTTAGATGGGGGTGGAGAGATGGCTCAGCAGTTAAGAGCACTGACTTCTCTTGCAGAGAACCCAGGTTCGATTCCCAGCACCCACATGGTGGCTGAGAACCGTCTTTAACTCTAGTTTGGGGAAATCTGATGCCCTCTTCTGATCTCCACAGCATTGCACAACGTGGGTGCACCTACCTACATGCAGGCAGTACACTCACACACATAAGAAGTAAAAAAAAATATATATGATTTAGATGTTCTGTAGGAAATATACAAGAATTCAATAAAAATACATTAAATAAAAAGAATATGATATAGACAAAAATGAACGTGATTAACACCATATATATAATATGATTAACATACATATAGAAGGCTTAAGAAATAGCATAGTCAGTTAAACTTATGACCTGCAAGCTTCTATTTTTTCTTGTGTGTGTGTGTGGGGGGGGAGTGTTCCTGCAGAAGTTAGAAGAGAGCATCCTTCTCCTGAGGCCGGAGTCACCAGCAGCAGTGGGATTCCTGATGTGGGTGCTGGGTATTGACCTCAGAGTCCTTGGAAAAGCAAGCACTCTTAACCTCTGAGCCATCTCTCTAGCCCCAATATTATCCTTCAAAACAGATTTCAGTTGAACTTTGCTGGCATATCTCAAGTGAAAAGAACAATCCTTGCTTGCCATTCTGGCTTAAGTACTTAATGTATTGGAGGGTCAAGTTGACAAGGATAAACTTATTTGTCAAGCTAACTGGACTAAGAGATGTCTAGGAGACAGTGAAGCTTACCCCTCCCCTTGGTGTGCCTGTTAACATGTCCAGAAATGATCAGATGCTGAGAATTAATGACTAGATTGTTCCCTTGATAGATTCCAGTTACTGTGGCACTATTGAGGCTATGACTAAGGGCAGGCTTAGTTGGAGGAGGTAGGTTGTTAAAGGCATGTGAGAGGCAGTATTTTGCCCTGGCCCCTTCCTGTGTCTGTTTGCTGTCTGTCAGGATGTGGACGATTCTACTCCATCTCTCATTCCCTTCCCACCACCTTGCACTAATGTTTCTGAAACCTTGAGTCCAAATCATCTTTCCTCTCTTTAACTTCTTTTTGTCACTGATGTGTTCACAGCAGCAGTAAGAGTAGAGCAATCCATGTGTTTGTCTTTTCCAGCTTCTACTCTCACACCAGGTATTCCTTGGCTTGTTGTAGGAGGTCTCATTTTTGCTTATCTTCACAGAGAATTCTTCCCTCTGTGTCTACATGTGTTTCTCCTTTGTTCTTTAAGAAAACCAGTCAGGGGGCTGGAGAGGTGGCTCAGCTTAAGAGCACTGGCTATTCTTGCTGAAGACCTGAGTTCAAATTCCAGCACCCACATGGCAGTTAACAACCATCCATAACTCAAGTTCTAGGGTATCCAGTGCTTTCTTTTGTCCTCTGCAGGCGTTGCACAACATGGGTGTACTTACATACATGCAGGCAATACACACATGCACATAAATTAAAATAAAATAATAAAAAGAAGATCAGTCAGATTAGATTAAGTCTCCTGGCCACTAGTCGGTGTGATGTCATTTTATCCTGACCACATTTGCAAACACTCTATTTCTACATCCACAGATATTGGCAGAAGGACTTGAAAGCATCTCTTGAGGGAACACATTCCAATCTTTAGCAACAATCTAATGGGCATCCTATTACCAATTATGTGAAAGCTCTTGAAGACCAACTCTTATTTCAATAATCCTTTGAAGAACTCAAGAGAACTGATGACTAAGTGCTATACCTTCAATTAGACACAAAGTACAATCAGCAAAGGAAGAGTTTCATGGGGAGAGAGCTGTAAATAATCAGGCCCAAAGCTTCTGGTGTCCTCTTACTGTGGCATTCCTCCAGCACTGAGTGGTGCTAACATATGAAACATGTTGTCTACCAGACAGGATCCTGAATATCAATCTACAGAAGAGTCACTATACACACATATTCTCTGTGTGGTATGTACCAAAATCCAAGACTCTTGGGGGAAACAGTTTCAAACTAAACAATACTGTAGACACATACTAGGCAAGAGGAATCCTTATTTGTAGATAAATTGTATCATTGGGGCAAAGTCTCCATCAGCTAAGTTGCCTCTGACAGAGGTAGATCAGTCTTTTCTGCAGGCTCTCCTAAAATATCAGGCCTACATTACTAGATTTTCTTTCTACACATCACCAAAAGGAGACAGTTCAAATTTATCTTTTAAAATGTGTTTCCTGTCTGAAAAGACATTTGGGTCACTTGACTGAGTCTTGCATGTTTGGAGCCATGATGGTCATATCTATGGAAAACTGTCCTAGGAAACGAAACACATTTGGAAAGAAGTAGCAAATTTAGCCAAATACAAAAGGAAATAAATCAAAAGTAGTCTCATTCATTCATTTGTGTTAGTATTAATATACTAAGAAAGATTTGTTGTTATTAAAATTCTCAATTTGAGATTCTCTTTATAAGTTTGTTCCGAGTCAGAATTTTGAAACTCTCTCTTGCTTGTTCTAGCTTGCTTTCAGTTGCTATGGTAAAATACTCTAACCAAAAGCTACTTAGGGAGAAAAGGATTTGGCTTACACTTCCAGGTAAAAATCCATCACTGAGAGAAGTCAGAGCAGGAGCTCAGGGCAGGAGCTTGAAGCAGAAACCACGGTGGACTGCTGGTTACCAGTCTGCTCCCCAGCTTGCTCTTATTACAGACTAGGCCCACCAGCCCAGGGACGGAGCCACCCACAGTGGGCCGGGCCTTCCTGCATCAATTAGAAATTAAGAAAATGCCTCACAGACCTGGTCACAGGCCAATCTGATGGAAGCAATCCCCCAAATGAGACTCCCTCAGATACTCTGGGCCATGCCAAGTTGACAGTCAAACCTACCTTGGAGTCATGTGTTCTCTTATAAATGAAAACTTTAATCGTAATAATGTAGATTACATGTTCTTCATGGGGCAGTGTCACTTCCACAGAGTAAAAATAGTATTTATAGAGAAAAAAGCTTATTCTTTAGAAATATGAAGCATACACATACATACAATACACATTAAAATTCTATGGAGTGAGGTATTATCTCTTTACCGACATATATTTTGCTTTCACTTTTTACCTTCAAAGACTAAGCTCCTTGTTAACTCTGGCCAGTGAAATTAAAGAACATACAAGAGAAATCTCTTGGTTTTTATACTGTGTTCCTTTTACAGTAATAACATTTCTATAACAATGTAATAAACATAAATCAATTTTGTTAAACTCAGAATCAGCAAAACATGCATCCATTAGTCATAAAGACATATGCATTAAATTCATGTACATAGTGGAAATTGGGGCTTCACAATCAAATCTATGGATCCATTTGTGGTAAAAAATCAATGGGGTGTTTTCTAGTTGAGGAACAACATTCAGTAAATGAAGAGTTGCTATTTTAAGGAAAGATTTCTCAATTACCTTGTTTAAAAGCATTGTTATATTAGGGTTCACAGAGAAGATAAGATGTCTATCTGATAGCCCCTAAGTACAAATGCCCATCACAAATGTACACAATACCCACACATGGGGACTCCTGAGAAATTAATAAGTGGTAGAAACATGGGTTAGGGTTTTAAAGGAATTAGTTGTGTAAAGGTTAGTTTTAATTGTCATCTTGACACAACGTAGAATCACCTGAATCTCAATCAGGGATTGGCAAGATCTAGTTAGCCTGTGGGCATGTCTGAGGGGATTGTCTTGACAGCCTGAATGTGAGTAGGTCATTACCTGGTTTTTAGGCCTAGACTGTGTGAAAGTAGAGAAAGTTAACTGTGTACTAAGCATGAATGCATTTAGTTTTCTGGATTATTGACCTTGGATATGAAAAAAGTAGCTACTTCAATTCTCATCTTGACATCTCTGCAATGATAGACTATAAGGTAACTCATAGGCAGAATAAACCATTTCTCCCTTAAAGTTGTTCTGTTAGGGTATTGTATTATAGCAACAGAAACAAAACTACAACAGATGGTGAGGTAAACATTTTTTGTTGTAGTTCACATCAATAAAATATGATCCAAAATAGTCTGTCTTTTCATCATCAGTTAGTATGGAAAATCAGAACAAACTAATGAAGCCTAAAAACCTTTTAACAGACAACAGATATGATTGGGTTGACTGTCTTCCAGTGTGCTTTCTTTCCAGCATATCTGTCCATGTGTTAGGATTATTTTTCATCATTTACATGTTAGAATTTTATGTTTTAATTTATAAAAAGAATCTCACTACAAAAAAACAAGGCAGACTAACTCAGATTCCCATAGTAAATCACCAGCCATAAGAAGTCTGGAAAGATAAGTCATTTTCATTTTCAAATTCAGGAATTATATTATAATTAAGAAAGTTATTACAAAGCTGATGAATTCCAGCCTTAATCTTCAGAATTGTCCTGTTCAGAAAGCTCTTTCAGATTACTTTACTCTATAAAAATCATATTGTTAATTTCAGTTATTTATAATTAGTAGTTCAATTAAATACCTACTTTTCTCAATATCTTTTAAATCTATATTTATACCTCTGTGTTTGTATTTTTTTATATCATTGAATCTTTAGCTCCTCTAAAAAGAGAAAACTATTTGCCTGTAGTATGAAAATATGTCTGTATTTTTCTTCCCTGTATCTAATTACTTTCATGTAACAATTAATGTTGTTTAAACATTAATTGTTATATTAAATACATAATAAACAGTAAAGTTCATACTGAACTTTTACTGTACATTAAACATTAATTGTTCTTTACCTATGTCACTGTATTTTTAAAATATTTTATTTATGAGGCTGGAGAGGTGGCTCAGCAGTTAAGAGTGCCAATTGCTCTTGCAGAGGACTCGGTATCAATTCCCAGCACCCACATGGCGGCTAAGAACCATCTTTAACTCCAGTTCCAGGGGAATCTGATGCCCTCTTCTGACCTCCTCAGCATTGCGCAACATGGGTGCACCAGCCTAAATGCAGACACTACACTCATACACATAAGAAATAATAAATAAATAAATAAATTTTTTTAAACTTAAAAAAATATATTTTATTATTTTTTTTTCTTATGTATATGGCTATTTTCCCTGCATGTAAGTGTACCTTGTGTATATAGTGCTCTAGAAGACCCTGTACAAAAGTCAACTCCAGATGGATCAAAGACCTCAACGTGAAACCCCAAACTCTGAAGGCAATAGAAGAAAAAGTTGGCAGCAGACTACAAGACATAGGCATAGGAAAAGACTTCCTATATCAGACAGCAGCTGCGCAAGAATTAAGGTGGACAATTGGCAAATGGGACCTCATTAAACTCAAAAGCTTCTGTACATCAAAAGAAACAATCAAGGAAGTGAAGAGAAATCCCACAGAGTGGGAGGAAACCTTCACTGCAGAAACATCTGACAAAGCATTGATTTCCAGAATATATAAACTACTCAAAAAACAAAGAAAAAAGAAAACAAATGAACCCACTCAATAGTGGAGCAACGGAGCTGAACAGAGACTTCACAAGTGAGGAAAATTAGAAGATGGCTGAGAAACATACTTAAGAAGTGTTCCAACATCACGAACTTATTAAGGAAATGCAAATCACAAACCCTTTGAGATATCATCTTACTCTACTCAATAAGACTGGCTAGGATCAAGAAAAAATGATACCTAGTGACTGGAGAGTTTGTGAGGAAAGGGAACACTCATCCACTGCTGGTGGGATGTAAACTCGTACGAGCCACTATGGAAAGCAGTGGTGGAGAACACTTGGAGACTTGGAATGAACTTGCCAACGCCCCAGACATACAACTCCTAGGCATTGTACCTCAAACTCACCCACTCGAGATACATGCTACGGCCATGAGTTTATTTCAGCTTCTCTCACAATAGCAAGGAGCTGGAGAAACCAACCCCAATGTCCCTCAACTGATGAGTGGGATTAGAGAAAATGTGGTACATCGAGCCCAATGGAGTTCTATGCGCAAGAGTAAGAAAGATGACATCATGAGCTTTGCAGGAAAAGGGAGCTAGAGGGACATCATGCTGATGAAGTAACAACAGGCCAGGAAATACAAAATGATGAAGTATCCTCATCTGTGGATGCTAGTGCCATTCCGTAGTTGTAATTTCTTTTCTTTTTTTTTTTTTTGACATTTTTTATTGTTGTTTGGTCTATTTCATACATCATTTTCCAATTCAGTTCCGGCATATTCCCTTCCTTCCCCCCACCCCCCACCCGACCCATCCCAGATCATGCTTCTGCCATAACTTTTCTGACTCTTTCTCGTGTTTTTTTGTTTTTTTTTCATTTTTCTTAACAATAGGTGATAATCTATGAGTACAGCATTCTTCATGAAAAACCAATTGTGAGAGCAGGAATTGTGCCAACCCACACAGATGCCATGGGGCGCGCCAGCCATCCATCGGGGGGGGGGGGGCTTGTATGTATCAATAGAAGTTGATCTAAAGAGTTCGTCCAGTCATATAGTGTTGTAGTTATGCACATGAATCACACCAATCGTAGCCCTTACATGCTAACCTGGGGCCCGCCTCTTCTGCAGATTGTTCCTATGCTTAGAAAGGGGGCCGACAGGTGATGAGAAGAAACACAGTCTACTTTCTCTGGAGCTGTGTCTTGTCTCTAGTATTCTGGCTGGTATGTTTTCTTTCGTGGGCT
Organism: Rhizomys pruinosus; assembly: GCA_009823505.1. Classification (NCBI taxonomy): domain Eukaryota; kingdom Metazoa; phylum Chordata; class Mammalia; order Rodentia; family Spalacidae; genus Rhizomys; species Rhizomys pruinosus. Next base: position 4,960,502 of record VZQC01008050.1, on the reverse strand, counting down.
GACCAGTTTGTCCGGCAAAACCTTCGATCCTACTAATGAAGCACATCAATTAATATATAGAGGGGTGAGGAATGGAAGACTTAAGACAGTTATAAGTTTATCTCGAATAGCCTGTGGGGGATAGATTCGGGTGCGCTACTAAGATTGGACGTAGAAGTGCATAACACACAATTAGATTAGTTATGGATAGGGTATGTAAAGCAGTAGCTCAAGTTGTGGAATGAAAGGACATAATATTATTGAAGTGGGGCTAGGGAGATTTAGAGCTGTTAAGGTTATAGATGGCGACACAGATGGTGATTGGATGGTATGTTAATCGACATGAATTACATGGATTGTCATAAGAGGGAAGAAGAAGTTTCTGGTTAATTATACAGGGTCCTTCCGTGTTGGCTTATAACGTCCTCCACCATTAGAGGAAGTAAGCCTGGTAGGCGTCAGGACGCCGTGGGATTATTTCCCGTCCAAGATGTAAGGGATGGAAGGGTGGGAGAAAGTGGGCGAAGGGAAGAGTGGGAAGGGAGGAAGAGGGGTACAAGAGGTGGGGAAGGTAGAGGTGAGAGGGGGGGGAAGCAAATGAGGGGAAAGGCGGAGAGAGGAGGGAGGAGAGGAGGAGGGAAGAGAGATGGAGAAAGACACACAGAGAGAAAGAGAAAAAAAAAAAGGGGAGGGGATGGAGGGAGGTTAAGGGAAGGTAGCATAGGATGGTGGAAGGGTGAGCGGGGGGGAAGGAGAAGAAAGCTAATAGGCAATTAGATTTGGGATATACAAGAATATGGCTACCTCTGCTGCAAAGTATTTCAAGGCAGATTTAGGTGTACTGGTGCTGGAAACGGAGGAGTGGTGCTTGACTCAAGGAGAACTGTATTTGTTTTATTGGTTAGTGGCCTTTGGTAACACTCTCTGGCATTCCAGAGACCATCTGTATACTTTGCAAGGGTTTAAGTCTCCATACATGCTTGTCCCATTTTAGTAACTCAGGAAATCTACAACAAAACAGCAGGGAAGGCCTGAGAATCGGCCAGAATTCTCTTACGAGGCTGGAGAGATATCCCATGTTGGAGGCAAGGAGCCTTTACCATTTTGGGGGGGGCTTGGATCCCCTTGGCCCAACATCTTCTTGGTAGAATAAGCCATTGGTTGATGTCAGAGCTCCTGTATTAATGATATTTTGCTTAATGGCATAGCTTAAGGAGACTTTAGCATTATTTTTGGTTCTGAATAGAGAATAATGAGAATAATCCTTTTCACAGTTTCTATGTCCATTAGTCAATTAAAGAAGGCAGTTTTGAACTGAGTTTTACAAAGAGAATACCTCTATAACAGCTGGCTCCAAATCTACAGCTGGAGAACGATCTCATCAATCGTTATATTTCTCCTTATTCTATGGGGGGGGGTTAAGAAAGTCTCGTGTAATTAGAACTTTTGTGGCACCTAGAGGTAAGCTTCATTAGGATTAATTAAAAATAGTTGTTACCAAGTAGGATCCAGAGAGGAGCCTGGTGTCTGCAGCAATCTGAGACATTTCTTCCCTTCAATGCCCAGAGGAGTCAGTCCTTCTTCTGGGACTTTCTTATCTGGTACTGGTCCTACTCATTGCAAAAGCTGCATTTTCTTTCTGCAGCCATTAAGTTGGTGATACTCTGGGCCTGTTGGAACATACAAATCCTTTCCCGTAGTTTAGTTTTAAGCTTTGGATTGCAAGATTTTTTTGACAAAAAGTTTGCTACATTATATATATAGATATATATATATATATATGATATATATAGATCCCATCCCCCTTTAAAAAAAATAAATAAAAAGGGGATATTTTTTCTGAGTGGCATGGCCCCTTGAGCTTTTGTCCAAGCAGTTGGGAGTTGGAATTGGCATATTGGAAACAACAACAACAACAGAAAGAACTGCATCAAAGAACTGACTGAAACAAGTGAACTTCTGCTCAAAAAGGTCAACTTCCTCATGGAGAATATTGAGAAAGACTGAGAAAGAGGCTGAAAAACAGTTTGGATCAGAATTCATGCGCTCTGGTGGGGTGGGGGGAATAGGTTGTGGGACACTTTCTAGATTTGTATTATTATATTATATTAATAATATATAATCTATATATATATATATATATATTTCTCTGCCTCCTGAGTGCTAGGATTAAAGGCATGCACCACCATGCCCAGCAAGGCAGACCTAATTTTTAAATCACTCTTAATCGCCTTTATACATATTTCTCCATTAGCACCTTCCTGCAGCCTCCCTCTCTGAGTTCACACATTCTGTCATTTGTGCTAGGGTCCTTTGTGCCAAACTGACACAGTCTGGATCACCTTGGAAGAATGCCTCAATGAAAGGATTGCCTAGATGAAGTTGGGCTGTGGGCCTTTATGTTGATTACCTTGAGGTGGTTAGACCCATCCATTGAGGGCAGAATCATTGGATGGGCTGGACCCTGGACTAATGAAGACGAAAGAGTGAGCTGAGCATGTGAGTGCATGCCTTCACTCTCTGGCATGTGAGTGCATGCCTTCACTCTCTGGCATGTGAGTGCATGCCTTCACTCTCTGCTCTTGACTGTGGGTTTGGCCAACTGCTTCGACGTCCTGCCACTTGTGACTTTTCTGCTATGATGGACTGGAACCAGGAGCTGTGAGCTGGAGTTAACCGTTTCTAACTCAGAGTACTTTAAAACAGCAACATAAATCAAAGACAGTATAAAACCCATGGATCCAGATACTGGAGAGATGGCTTATCAGTTAACAGTGCATGCTGCCCTAACAGAAGCTATGAATTCTGTTCCTAAACCCGTGTCAGGCAACTCACAACCACTTGTAACTCCAAATACAGGGCATAGAATGGCCTCTTCTGGCTTCTGTTGGTGCATGCGCTTATATGTTCACACATGCAGGTACATCTGTGCACACACAATAAATATTTTTAAAATATTAATAAAAATGATAAAATCCAGAAATCCCACTACAGTGCATATATCCAAAGGAAATGAAATCATGTTGAAAAGATCCTACAACTGTGTACATGCAAGGAGCATTAAGTGGACTCAGTGGGTTTACAAAAAGAACACATCAACTTGAAAATGCAAACTTAAGCAAATACAATTTCAGCCACCTCATATTTGACAAAGGGGCCAAGAAGATTCAATGGAGGAAAGACAGCATCTTCAACAAATTGTGCTGGCAAAACTGGATCACCACTTGTAGAAGAATAAAATTAAACTCCTACCTCTCTCCCTGTACAAAAATCAATTCCAAATGGATCAAAGACCTCAACATGAAACCAGAAACTCTGAAGGTGATAGAAGAAAATGTTGGCAGCAACCTAGAAAGAAGACTTTCTAAATCAGACAGCAGCTTCACAGGAAACAAGGTTGACAATTGACAACTCAAAAGCTTCTATACAGCAAAAGAAACAATCAGGGAAGTGAAGAGAAAACCCACAGAGTGGGAGGAAACCTTCACCACTGATACATCTGACAGAGCATTAATTTCCAGAATATATAAACTACTCAAAAAACAAGAATAAAACAAAGGACTCATTCAAAAGATGGAGTAAGAGTGAGACGCCTAGGAGGCCAGCACATGCTCAGATGGGCCAGGAAAGCGGGGGGGAACCAGTGAGCCAGGGCCAGAGGCCTGGGCCTCAGAGACCAGGCAGGACAGTGCACCCCTCTTCCCACGTGATCGCATGGGCAGAGTCACCCAGCCACGTTCAGGGGCCCTGTGTGTGGGCCAAGGGAGCAATAGCCCTGCCCCCCCCCCGTAGTGGTGTAGACAATCCAGTAAGCTGGTGGAGTTGTGGTGCAGATGATCCAGTTGGCTCAGTGTTAGTGATTCTAGGTTGCACAGCCAATGTAGAGGAACTGAATGGCAGGAAACACAGTGAATGACCAACCAATCCTCCAAATTAACATTTGAGACTAGCACCAGAATCCAAACAAAAAATAAAGCTACATGTCAAAGCCACAACGAAAAAATAACATGGGTAAAGCTCATAATAAATCCACACCAAACTCTACCAGTCCTGTAGAAGATTCCTATAATGAGATCTCCCTGGAAGGAAACCAAGACATGGACATTAGAATAACAACAGTCTTGGACATATTCAAAGAAAGCACAGAATACCTTTTCATCAAACCCCTGCAATTCAAATCTTAAAACTAACTATGGGAAAAGATTTGTTTGTTCCAACAGGACAAAACGTCACCAACTTAATGGCTGAGAAAGAAAAGATACAGGTTTGCATTGAGTAGGATGTACCAAAAAGTGGCAACGGAAAGGCTGACCCGTCTGAACATTCAAAGGAAGAAAAGCCTCAGATTGCCATAAACATCGAACCCCTCTGTGGATCCTACATGTAACAACTAGTTATAATGAGTCCTAATGAAACTTACCTTCTAGGTGCCACAAAGGTTCTGATATGAGAGACTTCCTTGCCTTCCCACCCATAGAACAAGGAGAAATATGACAATGATGAGGTCGCTCCCCAACTGTAAATTGGAGACAACTATTGTAGAGGTGATCTCTTATAAAACCGGTAAAACTGCTTTCTTTAATTGACTACTAGACATGGGAACTGTGGAAGGGATTACTCTCTGTTCAGAACCAAATATAATACTAAAGTCCTAGGGCTATGCACTCAGGCAAAATATATTAATACAGGAGCTCTGACATCAGCAATGGATTGTTCTACCAGGTGGATGTTGGCCAGGGGATCCAAGGCCCCACAAAAGGTAAGGGCTCCTTGCCTCTAAGTTGGGATACCTACAGGAGGAGAGGCAATAAGACCCTGCTGCCGAAGACCTGACGTTAACATGGGAGGGATGTATTGAGACCACACATGCAAGTGTACAGATGGCCTCTGGAATGCCAGAGAGTGTTACCAAAGGCCACTAAACCAATAAAGCAAATATGGGTCTCCCTGAGTCAAGCAAGACTCCACCGTCAGCACCAGCTACACCTCACCTGCCTGGAAATACTGTGCAGCAGAG